>JAPYMA010002088.1:0-111148 GCA_035041965.1 Anisakis pegreffii
AGAAGATGGAATTCAGTGAGGATTACTTATTGACGAATCGTTAACAGCAATTACGATAACACTCATATTAGAAAAAATTTTTAAATAAATTTATAAGTTGTTCGCTATCAAACAGACGATCAATTTTTACTGATTTAATAAAAACGGGTTTCATTTAAAATATGTTTCAAAGACTGTAGCGATGTAGTGAAAGTGTTTCTTGACAATGACATTGAATAATTAAAAATTATTTCGCAAACAACACTTATGAAATCGAACTTATCATTAGGAATTTGATGCCGTTAACTGACTGAGGTGTTGATAGAACGATTTAAAGGTTGAAGCGATTTGGTAGAACACTCAAACATGTAAGCTCAAAGGGCCCGAATTCTGGATTTGACAATTTGTTTTTAAAACAGTAATGTCACCAGCATTACCGATCACTAACAATTTAATGTGATCGAACGGTGAAGATAATGCTGCGGAAGCATCACAGTGCCTCTGATCAAACTACGATTAAATCGAATTGACAATGAAATTTTAGTGGAATTGATGTTTCGAAACGAACTTATTCATCGCAACTATTCAAATTGAACAGCTAAATTTGAGCTTACTTGCAATGTTTTGGTCAAGGACTGGTTATTATGAGCGACTCAGAAATTGCAGTGATGTTTCAATAAAATATCATGCAAGTGTTACCTTTCAGCAGTAACTGGCGGTTTTTGAGCTGCATGGGAACAAATGGCCAGCTGAATAAGTCAGCACATATTTATCACACATTTGGTCACAGCAAAAGATAATGAAAATTAGATCAGCTCAGGAAAAGAAAATGAATAACGATATTCATAATAATGACGATGATAATTATCATAAAATAAATAATATCGGTAACAATGTAGTAGCAATAAATAGTTATCATATGACCATCAATTATAAACAAACGTATCTTGTGGATATGCGTTCGGGTGAACAATAAGTTCTTGACCATATTGAGGTGTCATTCGTTTCTCCTTCTGCCTGCGGTTGCAAAACCAAACCCTGACCACTTCTTTTTCGAGTTGTAATTCAACGGCAACTTGTGCGATCTCTTGTGCATTTGGCTTGGGATTCTTCTGGAAATGATACTCAAGGCGACTTTTGACTTGAACTTCGATTGATGTTCGCTTTTTGCGCTTTCGACCACCTTGACCAGTCATCTTCTCGAAAGCGCTATTCGGTGATGAACTTGTTGAATCTGCTTCTTCCAGCCATTTATACAATAAAGGTTTTAATTTACACATATTCTTGAAACTCAATTGCAGTGCTTCGAATCGACAAATAGTTGTTTGACTGAATACATTTCCATAGAGAGTACCGAGTGCAAGGCCGACGTCAGCTTGTGTATATCCAAGCTTGATCCTGCGCTGCTTAAAAGTTTTAGCAAACGCTTCGAGATCTTCAGAACAAGTAGAATCAGAATCATCAGGCAACTGAGTAGATGAGAGAGCAATATCCTCTTGTGAGAATGTGTAAGGCCATGACGAGGGAGCAGCTGATAGTCTCTGAATAACGTCAGGTCGTTCTGGTTCAGCTTTCATTTCGATCGGAGCTGGTGGTGGCGCCATAACAGCAGTCTGTTGTAATTGCTGTTGAATATGCGCATGATGATGATATGACCATTCAGGTTGTGGTGGGAATAACAATTGGAATGGAGCTGAGGATTGCGGGTATTGAACAGGTTGTGAGGCTGTAGGCCATCGTTCACCGAGGTCCTGGAATGCCTCACAGGTCGGTTTGATTACCTGCGTATAATTCGCCTCTTCGGGCGCTGAGAACGCCGACGACAACATTGCACATTGGCTGATGATCGTGCTGATGCTGCTGCTGCTGCAGCACTATCGCTACGTTCCTTCTCGCTATCGCTCTCTGATTGGTGATTGCCGTCGGTGGCGCCACGCCCATCAACTACATTACGACTCTTGCTTGGCATTGAATCGGTTTTTGGACGTCTCTGATATGAATGCCACGCAATACAATATTCGAGCAGTAGTCTTATCGTCGTCACTTGATAGTCGTCCATGAAATGATCATTTAAAAACTAAAAATACTCGCTTTTAATCAGCCTTTCGAAGTTTTATAATCGTACGATAACCATCCATACACAACTAATGTAAGCGTACATTCAGATGTGTGTTGTTTACTACTGAGCAATACCAAACAATGATTGAACATTATACAATTCCAAACTGTATCCCTTATAAAGTGTTAGCAACAATTTCATTATTTGCTGACTATCATTAGGATGATTCGAATTTCTGAGAAGTGGGAAAGGGGAAGGAAGAGGATGGGGCCACTTTCAACTAACGTCTATTTCTGATGCTTATAAGTGCAGTGCAAAATATTTCAAACTGTTCGAATTGTCAGCGTGCTAGTTTCGATAAAACAAAGCCTGAATGCAAGAGATCTAAGTTCCTATGGACCATGTTCTTGATAAGATCACAAAAAACCGCCAAAATTTGCATCAAGATGACCATTTTTGGTTTTACAGAAACAAAAAGAGAAACCGATGACAATGGGAGCTGAGAAGTTAATAGACAATATTTTGAAAAGAGATGTGCACTTTGGTACCAAGTAAAAGTGACAGAAAAGCGTGATAAAATGGGAAACGTGTGGTGCAAATTACGAAGAGAAAACGAATGTGATCTCACATAGAAAAAACGCTATCATCATCACGTCGTCACCAGTCGAACTGTTTTATTCTCCTATCACTTCAAGTGTTAAATGAAAACTAGCCATTAATGAATATTGTCATTTGATCATATGAAGTAATTATTAACTCCGTCACAAAACAAATGTTTGATGACAACTGACCACAAAATTCGCATCGCATAGAAATAATATTCTGAAAGAAATGAACAAGCACCAAGAGTATTAAAGTTGCGTTGTGAACGTTCTGCCTGCCAAGCATTGCGTACTAGCAAAAAAAGTTGTGATCTAGGGTAATGTTTTGAAAAAGTCGAGCACTGACAATGCAATATTGCAATAGTACAAGTCTGAGACAATCTCAAAACGCCATTGCTGAGCTCAAATATAGGTAAGTGTAATTTATGAGGCGAACCAATTCGTGACTAGTTTCATATTCAACAACAAATCTTAAATAATGACAAAAGAGGCTAATTCTGGAGGATGATATGTTCTCGTGGACGATTATCAGGGTGCTCGATACGTATTCAGTTGATAACTATGTCCATGACTACATTTTTCTTCTGTGTGTTTCTTTGAGCTTATTCGCTTGACTGTCTTTCGAACCAAATATTTTGCAATTCCTCAATCTCCAATGAAGTGTTTATGCTTACTAAAGTGGTGATGAATTGAATTTACGATGAAGCTTTTCCGAGTATTTTCACAATCATAAGCTTCGTTCCTTGCTTCAATTTTCATTAATAATTTTTCATATAACTTTTGATCACATTCATTTTCAAATGACTTCATTATTATAGTCTTACAAGAACGCGTTATTCTAAAAAAACAAAGATGAGAACGACCAGTTTTTCGCTCTATTCTGTTTTCCAAACGTGCTTATCAGTTATGCGAACGAGAACACTCTAAAAGATCGGAGTCGTTTATCTTCTTCGAAAGCCAAATGATTGCATGAAGCAGTATTCTAATGATAATGGAAACGGGACGTTGTCACGACGAATGAATGGATAAATTGATTAATTGACAACTAAACGTCGTCGTTAGCTTTTGTTCGCATTTGGCATCGCTTTATTTCGCGCTATTGCTTACGTGCAACATACCAATTGATTCCATTCTGTTAAAAATTCTCTCTAATTTCATTGAATTGTTGATACCAATAATTTTAATGAATAAGCCAATTTCGAAAATGCTACGTTTTTAATGTTTATTCTTTTCAGTGAAACAATGTATGTCATGACGACAAAAGTCTCATTTAATGTTTTTGTTCGGCTTTTTTTGAATCTATTCTAATCGTTGTTGTCTGCTGTTATTTTTGTGCCGACCAAATAAATGTTTATCAAATCTGTTAGATGGAATCGAGCGATCAAAGATCACCTTTCAAATACCTAATCAATTCTCAATGAAACTCACGTTCAACTTTTCCAATGCCAAATATCTGTTTGCAAATCTCTTCCTGTCTTTTCGGTTATGTTTTTTACCTAAACGAAAATGAAAGACCATTCAATAAAGTCTTGATTCAGTTGATTTTTCAAGGTCTATTAGTGAATTCAGAAGCACTTATTTTCTATGAACTCCTATATTGAATATTCCAATACTTGACCACTACGCAACGAATGAGTGCAACCTTTTTAAGTGATTAACGCCAACTAAATCCATGCAAAATTCATGTACTCCCTTTGAGCAGTACTAACGAATATATAGGATGAGCATATCTGGTTAGAGTTATTGAGGTTTAATTTACAATGTTATTAGCATGTTAATGGTTTAAAATTGCTGTTATAATTCAGATCAACTATCATGTTCCAATTAGACACATGTAATATTTTTTCGACGATGATCTTATTGAGCTGACAATAACCAGTTCAAATAAACATTATGACATCTGATTACAAGAATTTAAAACTTTTGTCGTGTGATTGATCGAGGCTATAAATTTTGATTCTAAATGAGTCAGTAAAACATACCCACCTCCCACTGAATTTAGCATTGAAGCATTTCGGTCTATGGATCTCTCTCGTAAGTCTACTGAACATTGCAAGCGAAAATAATTCAGATTTAGTGAGATGTGCGTCACAACAATTCTATTATGCATAAATTGTTGTCAGCTTCCACTGATAATCAGCTTTGTTTGATTTCTCATAACTCACGTTTACACAGGAACTAATTTATTTGCAGTCAGAAAGTTGATAACAATCGTAGTTGTAACATTCAATCCGATGAACAATTCTCACAATCACTGAACAATCACATGTAAATTATGTAAATTATTCTATCTCAAATATTGATTTTAACGTACTATTTCAACATGATGATGATGTACTACGTATGATCAGCTCTATAACAGTATGTTCATGTATTTGTATGATGCTGTTGACATTATTTTGAAATATCATTGAGCATTTATTACGTTTATTTCCATTAGCGAAAGGTTTTTGACGATTAGTTCATTTTTTCCGGATCAGTATGGCAATGAACAATAGAGAGTAACAGCTACTAATGTAATTTCCAGATCAAATTAAGACCTAGAAAAATGCAAGTTGGAAGATGAAGAAATAAGGACAATATTCACTTTTTCAAATGAATTAATGTGTTAATTGCACAGTTATGGTGGGATATAAACTGCTACTAGAGAGTAGTGGTAGAGTCTTTGAAATGTAACAATTAATAAAGAATTGACACTCGATGAACAACAATCTTAATGAATTGCGTAGGTGTGATGGTTACGGTAAGCGACTAGTTGTCACAGTATGGAGCGTTGTCTATCAAAGAGTGGTTGTTCGAGAAGTGTTGTAAGGCTGGTTGATAGCAGTGATGATGATGCGTTGACGGTCGGATGGATGGATGGATGAATGGATGGGATCTGTTGAGAGGCAAGTGAATGGTTCAAATTGAGATGGTCGCAAAGGCGCAGTGTGAGTACATGAAAACTGAAGAGAATTAAGAATAAGAGTGAAATGGAAAGAACATTTTGAATTGCGGAATTACATTTGCATACGTAATAAGGCAGCAACGATAGATGCAAAGCTGACGAAGACTGCTTCGTGCAGGTGATGTGTCAGTTATATTGTGAATGCACCCAATCCTTTTATGAACTTGATGCTAGTAGTATTGATGGATGGATATTCATTATTACTCATCATCAATACTATTATTAGTTGTTACACTGTCGTTGTTATAATATTATTGCTATGATTGTTGCTGTTATATAACAGTTATTATCTTGTTATAATAATTGCTATCATCGTACTTAGCTCTTGTCTGCTTTCACTCAACTTTTCATTCATATTACCGTATGCCTCCTTCACTCCTTCACATTTATGGCCATCATCTCAGTCAATAGCTGTCAGCTCTCTGCCTTTATCATTTACCGCCATCACCACATTACCGCAATAAAACAACTCGCTCTATTCAATATATCATATGATAATTTATTAAAAACACACATCAGAAAAGTCCGAGTCCCGCTATAAAGCACGTGAGTTGTTTGGTGACTGCAGATCAGGTTCGAAGTATCGAAAAGATTTGGTGACTTATAATAAATTTTTGGTCGACTTCAAAATGGATAAATGATGGGAGTGTGTGAATTTAGTTGATGGACAATGGATGTTCATATCGCCAAAAAGGCAACGAGGATGGCGGAGATCATGTGCAAAAGCTGCGTAGAGCGCAATCGACCAAAGAGCACAATTCGTCCGGTGGAAACGCGTCGAATTCATTCAATAAGGCGACACGATTTCGTGACGATTATCGACTCAAGAATGGTGCATACAACGACGCACGAAATGAACACTGGATTGCAAAAGCGCAAAATGGTTCCGTTTTATGTGTTTGTTTAGACGTTGGAATCATTTCTTGAACGTTTAGAATAGTGTTGAAGTAGATAGTACAGTACTGTTGCGGACCGATCAATCTGCCTAAAGACACATTGCCTAACGGACAATTTGCATAACGGACAGTTTGCCTGAGGAACAATTTGCCTATTAGGCGAAATATCCATTTAAAAACCGTAAGTTAGGCAAACTGTCATTAGGCTAAATGTCTTTAGGCAGATTGACCGGGTACCGTACTGTTGAATATATTGAATGATTGTGAGTCACAGAGCAAATTGATTCATTGTCAGTATGACGAGTTGCAGCCAAATGATCGTTGCAATGTGATTCGAGTAGTTAAGTTGTCCTTCGCTCAATATATTATTCTTTCTCAACACTTCATTTGGCACAGTGGTGTTGAAAGTGTTCACTGCAATCGAATTCTATGTTATCAATTCCAGGTAGTTTTCGATCAAGCCGTAGTAGCGGTAATTTTGGTTCATCTTGCGAGAGTCGTGCGATGAATTCACATCAAAATTTTGGTGGTGTCTCGCAACGAACTGATAAAGACGGCGTTTCATCGACATTGCGTTACAACGATAAATTCGCAACCGCCACCACAACAGATACAGCAGACGCACTTAGCAGTAGCAGTAATAATAATAATAATAATAATAATAATAATAATAACAATTCACCGTCATCCTCAAATCGCATGCTGTCGGATCGTTCTGATCGACGTATACCACCCTATTGTACATTTCATACACATCGACGTTCTGATGTCAGATTCTCGCAACGGCGAAATTTCGACTCGGATGCTGATTCGACGAATGGCAATAGTAACAGCAATAGCGCTTCAACAGGCAGACATCAGAGTGAGTCTTGTTTGATTGTTGTTATGTTTCTGCTTATGGTGAGTATGGAGTAAAGTGTATTTTATTGGTTGCTCTTAGGCAGCAGCTCTTTGAGAATGTTTGCATGTTTTTATAAGTTTTTATATGTTTGAATTACGGAGGGAACATACAAATATGGCGATTGCTCAATTGCATTTATAGTTCGTGATGGATGTTGTTCCGATTTTGGTTCGTGTTCTTCGAAAATGTATTGCGATCAGCCGCAACAACGATCGCGAATCGATGAGAAAGAGGATGCAGAAGTTTTGGATGAAGAACAGGTATAATATTAGCATCGAATATTTAGATCAGTTGGATTTAAGTGTCGGATTAACACTCGAATACGAATACAAACAGCTTTTCAAAATGATCCAGCTTTTGGTGAATATTTTTGTTGTTGGGTTTGAATGCATTTTCATCCGGAATCTAGAATGTCTGCAATAGATATTCAGTGGCGATATTTTGAAGGAAGCTGCGAAAGATTGATGCCTAAAAAAATTATGAGTTTTCAAATTTTTATGTGCCCGACGATCCGTGTTCAACGACAAGTAACAACGCTGAATCGGAAGCAAAAGCAACGCACGCCTGATGAGGTACGAACATCATCAGTGCGATGGGTTGACGGAGCGAACGACGATCGCGAAGCAAACAACCAAGGTTCATCCCATCATAATCCAGGTCGAGCTTTTGAAGGGGTTGGTTCTGGAGGCGGAGGGGGAGGAGGTAATGCAGGTTCGGGCAGATCCTCAAACAGTTCGGGTCGTTGTCGATCGTCAGTGGCAAAACGACTGAGCGGAAGTGGATGGCATATGGGCCCGAAAGAGTTCATTCGACGCGGTGTCAGTTACTCGTCACACACCTCTGCGGGTGCCTTTAACGGTTAATTTTTTTTTATTTCGTATCGTTTGGAATCGTTTGAATGGTTGGCTGTAATTAAACAATTTGGTTGGTTCAAAGTTCAAGCCGTATTCGCCTTGAAGTAAATGCATCAATACCCTTACGCCTTAATCTGCGACTGTTTAAAATAAGTCTGCGGTAATATAAAATAATAGCTTTCAATGCAATCAGCAAATCATATTCTAAAGTGTTTTTCGAAATAAAGTGGCGATCATTTTTTCAAATATATGTTCTAAAAATGAACTGAAATGGTTCTCTGCGCTGTTTTCTCGCTGCTCAGAAGAATCAAATTTACATTAGTGCTTCTCTGTGGAATAATTTTGTGTCTCATTTAAGGAGAACAATTCCGAAATTTTCGTTTTTCACGAAATAGCGCATCTCGGAGTGTACGAGATTTCAACGATGAGCTCGCGTCTCCTCGAGATTCACATCATAGAGAGTAAGTTTCAGAACTTTTGAACTGATGTAGATGTGGAAATTTGCTGCATCGCTGCTCATTCGTTATGCGAAATGAACTCGCAATCAACCATCTGATCATTTTGTTTATTCTATTGTTGTTTTACTTGCAAATCGCTCGTTGTGTGGAAAGAGATGAATGTTTCTTAATGCGTTACATTTCGATTCATTGGTCGAAATTAACGACGAGTCACTTGAATGTGTTTCAGACGAACTGAAGAAGGTGGCGGTAGTGAGGGGAAACGATATTTCGAATACTACAATAAAAATACAAAAACATTCTTCGGTAGAGGAGGAGGTCAGCGTTTTGCATGTTTATTTCGCTGTTGTTGTTGTTGAGGCGTTTATGTGGATGGATTGATTGTTTCAGTGTACTCGTTGGTGACAGTTCACTAGGCGAAAAGTAATCAAAAAAGTTCGAATTTAGAATTTTATGAAGACAGATGATTCCCATGAAGATAGTTGCGTGGAAAGGATGTCAACAAAGGAAGAATGTGATATTGGTGATAATGGTGATAACAGAGAAGCATAAACTCGTGATGAGTTTGATTTGCTGATCAAATAAATTCAGAGTTGATGCCAGTCATGGTGACAATCTAGAATCGAAGTTGTTACTGATGAAAGGTCATAATTACAGGTGCTAGACGCGAAGCAACAGTTTCACGACGACGTTCATATCGTGGTCGTGACGTGTGCTAGTCGATCGAATGGATAATTATTCCTTAGTAGTAATGTTCACTCAATGATTATAGCAATTAATGAGATGAAGATGGATTGTGCGGTGTTGGAGAGTGTGGAGAGGAATGCGTGAGGTGCTCGTTGCATTCGACATTTATTTTGATTTTGATTGGGGGAGCATTTGTTTTATTCAACAATTACTTTGACTTGATTCTTTACCATTTCATTTGTTAACTAATTCAGTTATTATTTTCTGATCGGGGTTATATATCTATCCATCGCTCTTTTTAACACTGATGCTATTTTACAGAATTTCTGTCTTCTTGTTACATTTGTACGAATTTCCCATTGTATTTTTTAATTCACTAGAATAATCCATTGAGGTTATTATATTCTAAAGAAAGTTATTACTTTTGTTGTTATTGTTATTAGTATTGTTATTATTATCATTGTTATTATTATTATCACTATAATTGCTACTCTTATTATCATTTTGAATGTTATTATTGTCTTATATTTTGAATTATTGAAAATAATAGCTCGTCGTTGATCTTGTTTTTGCGTGATTGATTGATCAGTTGATCGATATCTGATCTGTTTTGCACCTTCTACTAGTTTATCATTCATATTCGCTCGCGTATATAGTGTATGGAAATGCTTGATTTTGTTTTACCATATAAAATTCCATTTATTCATATGAAGAATGAATTGTCATTTATCATTTTGTTATTGTTATTTGTTTGTTGTTCTGTGGTTTGGTGCACACTGATGCTAGTTGATTACTGTTATTGTTGTTGTTGAATGTACTGTTGTTGTGTTATGACGTATTTATCGTTGAACTGATTATTATTCACATTTTGATTCATTCGTACTGTTTTTCATTTCGTTTTGTATTTTTATGTCTCTTACATCATTGATATAATACATGAAATATGAAACTTATTATGCATCATCATTCAGTACGTATTGCAAACGTTTGGTGGTTATGTGTTTCGATCACCTTTTCAGTTCATTTATTGCAGTTATTGCAATGGTTTTGAGGGGCTTTCTTGGGCTTAGGCTTCGGTTTTTGTTCCAAACTAGCAAATGAAACAAGTTTTCCGTCCAGAAAAATGCTGTGAGCATAACTTTTCTTTTTCTTGAGCTTTTCTGTAAGTTTCATTGTGAGTTCATTCTGATTGTACTGCGCTGAGTGGGTCGTGATCGCGCGATTCAAAAAACATTTTATGAATTGTCTCGTTGATGAACGTCGTCGTCACGTTCGATATGTGAGCAGTTGTTTTGGAGTTTTTTTTTAGAATGGATGATCATTTTCGATATCGTTCGATTGATGATCAGTTAGGAATATTCGAATGAATGAAAGTGTTTTCGAATGGACTAGACGAATCGTTGTGTTGTTTAAGTGCTTGTTTTGATAATTATTAGCTTTTGTGTTTAATTTGTAAATGATCGTCGTTTTTTTCTTCTGGAGCGAGATTTCTATTTCGATTCATTCATTTATTAATTCATTTAATTGATTTCTGTCAATCTATTTATTATTCATTTGTTTACCTCGTTTACGTTTTGTTTTGAGGATTTTTTATTGAAACAATTCTTTGTTTTACTGTGTTTTTCACATGCAAATTTCTCCTCGGTTTTTCGTTTTTTGTGTTGTAATCGAGAGTTTTTACCTCTTTTTGAAGAATTTTATGCATTGCAATCTGTATGATTAGACGGCTTGATTTGAGTGTTGCTACTTGTTCCTTTATGCTTCTGCTGTGAACCGCTCTGGTTCGCCATTTGTTTCATTTTTCATTCTCTGATGGTTTTTCGATTTTTGATTTTTTTAAAATCTTTCATTATTCAGTAACTCTTCGGAAAAGAATTTACTCTGGGAAAGTGAATGGGAAAAGTATTCGCTGCAAACGAATGTGGAAAATTAAAACGTTTAAGGAGAGGATCGCTGATTGCTTCTCCGTGACAACTGTATTTTTCATCTTGTGGTCAGTAGTTTTCTAATAGGGCTATAAGGGAGACTCTCTGACAAATTATTGGACAAAGGGCATTTGAACATAACCGCTTTGCTGCTGACTGCAACGAACGTTTTCTCATCTGATCACTTTCGTAAATTTAATTCTCATTAATCCTTAATTACTACTGTCTTCAAAATGCAGTCATACTGACTGCATTGTGCAGTTAATTGTTCATCTGTTTCACCGAAACTTTTCTCTTGCGTTCCTTTTGCCGTACTCAGAACAGCGGTGTTGAGAGCTGAAATGGCTATGGGAATGGTGTAAAAAATAGAACAGCTGGAAGGAACGAATCAGGAGAATGTTTTCGGAAAAGTGTGGAACAGGAACATCACTAATTGCGTAACTTACTCGCATCATAATAGCATCGTATTTTTTTTGATACTTCATTTGCGTACTCGATCACGTAATTATTGGATTATTGCTTATTTTAGTCATTGTCAGATTAATCTTTGTCGACTGTAATAGTTACGCACAACCGATTAAAATAATGCTGCTTACGAATCTATGAATGCGACGATGTCGAGCAATATAATGCAATTTCCCGTATTGATGAATTTGCTTTGCTGAATTTTCTGTCCCTACAATCATTTAGAGGAGGATACTATTGTTTACCGTGCATCGGATCAGAAATTAGTTTTGAAGTAAGAGGTGGAGGTGATTTTTTTCGTTGTCATCATCTTAAGCTGCTCCAATGTTTTTGGAACTATTTATCTGTGTCAACGAACGGTTCTGATCCCTCTCTCTCTCTCTCTCTTAAAAAAAGAGGTGAAAGTAATGGAATACGATTCAAATCTGGTTCTTAAGCTTGAGTTGGTCTTGTTTGGGGGTACAATTTATATTTGGATTATGGTAGAATTGAAAAATTCGCGAGAAATTGCAATTGACAGACGATACTTTGTTTGAATGCCTATGTTTAGCCTGTTTTATTTCGGTTTCCTGCATCCAATCGCGTCCAGTTGAGCACCATTTCGTTCATCCTTTTTGAGTGCGTAATCGTTCCCGTTGAACTTCTTCTAAATCACGGGAAATGATTTTCTGGAGCATTTGTAGGAATTTTCTGAAAAAAAAGTTTATTTAAGTTTGCGTCAACGTTTCATGTGTAATTAAACGAGAATCTTTTGTATTTCCTCTCCAAACGTTAAAGATAATCGTTTTGAGTTGGAGAATAGAAAATGTCTCTGAGATATGCCTCGGCTGAGTTCTACAATAGCATTTCAGTGATCAGTTATAACCTTTTGTGAACGAAGACGAGATTTTGGCAAAATTCAATCAATATGAGAAAATTGGATGCGAGAAGTACCTTTTTGAGTGTTATTTGTATTTTAGTGTGTTATTCTCATTGATTTTTGAATGTGTATTCAATTGTTTGATTGTATTTTATTATTTGTTGTATTTACCGAATCGTATTCAATAATCTATAATATTTTGAATTAACGATCGATCTGTTTTCGCATTGTGATTACCGTTTTATATGTTTCTCATCTTCAGTTCCCGTTTTCTCTTCCGTCGTGGATATAAATCGTCTCGGTTCTCTTCCTCTTCACAAGAGGATCCTTGGAATTTCAAGTAATTTCCGTCTCCGTAATTAATTGATATGCTGTTCATCCTTGCTTCTCATTTCATAAGCTTTTATGTATCGTTCTTCTAATGTCTGTACTGAATTACTTGAGTTTGTCGCAGTCTATCTGTTGCTTTCAGTCTGTCAAGTGATTGAATGTGATTGATCGGGCTGATTCAAAGGGCTTGACTGCTGAGCTTTTGTTAATTAAACACGAGACTTGAATTCTCGAACAGTGTTATTCGACAGTGTGGTTTGAACACAATTTGAATAAGATTCGTTAGGGACGGATATATGAAGTGTTTTCCTCTACGTTCTGAAAGTATATTCTGTAGTATACTTTCGATGACTATTCAAGCTGAATCTCAACTTGGTTTTAGTAATGAACTGCTTTTGAAAGGTCCTTCAGAATATCGTTAGAAAGAAGCAGCGCTTTTCGGCAAAGAGTCAATCTTGCACTGAAGTAGTATGTGCTCTTTGGTTTCACCTTACAAATTCCCTTCCTCACTGCTAGAACAACATGCGAATAATGAACGATGTTTGTTTATAAACAAAGTATTCAAACCTTTTTCATTCCTGAATTTACATCCGTCAAATTTCTGCACTATAATGATTCACTTTGAAACTGATGAATGCTATATTCCCGTTGGAGTTCACACAGCTGTGGGGATTGTGCTGGGTTCGGTCACCTAGGAGAATGCTTTTGGATGGATCGAATATCTCTAACCAGTAGGAGATCCGGAATTATCCAGTTTAGAGTGTTTATTCTTGTAGGTGATGTTTACAGAGCACTTTTTTACATTCTGGTATCATCTGTTCTAGAATGTGCTGAAGGATTGATTAGCTGAAGGTTGATTGGATCGTAGGTGTTTTTGAGTGATCGTTTAGAGTGGTGATCAGAAAGCTTGATAATCTCATATGATATCTACTGTTATTATCTTGTGTGATGTATGTATCATTGTGCTTATCGAGTTATTTGTTATCTCATATGCATATTCATTCGAATACAATATTTTGTTCACCAATTATTTTTCATTCGCTGATGTTGTTTGTTGTTCATTATTTCTTCTGTTTCATATAGTTAATTGTTTTTTTTTTTGCTTTATTTAGTTGATTGATTTATTTTTATGTGACTTATTAGTGTATGATGTATTGCCGACATATTGATCGACTTGGTGATTTCCTTTATTCTTAATTCATTTATATCAATTTCACTAGTAAATTGTTAATTTACTGGCATAAATTTGATATGAGTTCATCTCGTTTCTCCTTTTATAAGAAAGGAATATTGTTTGTGTCGAGAAACATTTGATAATTTTAACCAAATTCTAATTTGATAGCCATTTGTAATTGATGTTTGATTAATTTTTGTTTTTCACGATGAATATGATGAAATAAATCGTTAGTTTCATGTGCCATTTTGCAGTAGTCTCATTGTTGATGTGTATTACTAATAGCAATTGAGGAATGAATGCTTGATTACGCTCACGATCAGGGCTTAATGAATATTATTATTCTACCGCAGATGACCGAAACTATGCATATATTGTATTGTTCACTGTCAAGAAATGCTGCAGCAGTCAGTGTTATTTCTAGGATCACAGCAGTTGAAGAGAATTTAGCAGTTCAACGTTGTCAGATGCAATTGTATCTGATCAGTCGGTTGTTTGAGATTTTTGAAAAATGTCGTTACTCTCATCGAAAATCGTATCTGCCGTACAGCGATCGATGGTTCATCAGTACTACTTAGAATGCTAGTTTGTTAGCTTTTACGAGTTGGTTTTAGTTGGTTTCAGGAACAGCCGACTGATGTGAGATAAACGAATACATTTGGACGCGTTCATTCATTGCCGTATTATTCACCACTGAAGTGTCACTTGTTCAGTGAATTTTGAAAATTTTGCAGACTCCAACGTTGTCACGACATTCGACGAATCGTTGAGGCATTTCAACGTCTCCGAACTTAAATGATTTCCAACTACTTTAAATCCTTCTTTTAATCCGCAAGCCGAATGAAGCTGAGCGGACAGCGTTAAAATTCGCTTATTTTTGTTGTCATAATGAATTGTTCGAATTATATTCGATGATTCAGAATGAATAATTCAATAAATAGTGAGTGCTCTCGTGGAACGTGCCGTGTAATCGTTTCAGTTTTCGATCTTATTTTTCATCCCTCAACGAGTATCACAAAAAGTGAATAGGCCGTAAATGATTTTTAGCGATGGACTGCAAACGAGGAAGTGAAATAATCGAAAATATTATTTTATGTTTCAATTCGTTGAATCACTTCAATGATGGCCGTAATTTTAAACTTCTCGTCCCTATTCGAATTTAAGACTGTTTCTATTTCTCTGCATCCCAATTTTTTAAATTCATTCCATCACTCCGAGCGCTCAATTCAGTGGAAACAATCATAAAAATCTTAACTTATTGACAATTGAATATAATTCGTCATTTTATTATATTACCAAAAATTTCTACGCCGTAACTTATTCATAATCAGAGCATAGTTTTGTGATTTCACTTAAGGATCAGTACTCAAAGCATTTAATGTTTCGGATTGCTAGATTATATTCATGACTAAGTAAATTCAAAAATAATACCTAATCGTCGGAATCCACCGCTCGAACCTTCGATGAACATTTGCTTTGAGTGAATTTCATCAATCACCATTCCATCATTGTCGCAAATAGCGCGAAAACCTAGCATAGAATGATGATAGTACTAAAAGAGATAGTACTTTAATCAAATAAGAAACATCGTGCAATGGGCCGATAGTGCTGGTGTGCACGCTGGGCTTTGAGGATCCGATCTGTTCAGAGAGCGTGAGTTCGATTCTGCGTTGGTCCAAAATCTTTGGCAAAAAGTTTGATCTCTTTGAGGTTTGATCTCAAAGAGGTAAACACATAAGAGTATCTCAATTCAAGAGATATTCACAAAAAAGGGCTTAGTTTCGACAATCATCTTTAATCATAAACATAATGCTATCCTCTTGAAATAATTCGACAATTGTCCACGGTTGCACTTTGAATTTAACAAGAACACATCATACTCCCATGTGATCGTATGTACATAAAATTTGTGTTATGCGATATCTGAAATCAACCGAAAAGTTTATGAACGATGCAAAGTGCCCCTTGCAATCAAGTAAATTCGGTATCAGGAAAGAGTACAATCGTATCGCATGCTCACTTCTCATGAATTTGCAATAGTAGCAGTGCATTATAGCGATGGATGATATTCGGGTTTAGGTTTAAACTGGCAATTATCCTTGAGGTATTTGTCAAACAAATTGTTGTTTCAGTTTCACGCAATAAATTCGTTCCATTTTGTTCGCGATATCAACAGCGTGTCCAACTTTCGGCTCTTCACCCACCCAATAACCTCAAAATTCTCTTGTCTGCGAGATAGAAAACTGGATGGCTAAGCAACGGCGGCTGTCATGAACAGCACTCAATCATTTGTTCAATTGTAACATTCATTTATGATTTCATTTAAATTTGATTTCTGATTGTTTTTTTTTTCAAAAGCAGCCGCACCACTACACATGCATAAGATGAGTGAGTGGGACGAGATGTAGGTGAGATTGTTTACCTCAATCATTGATTCATTGTGAAGAAATGCGCAGATAGATATAATATTGTTTGTTTTAGTTTTTACACGATCATCCTTCGATTTATTCGTCGTAAACATCATCTTCTGTTGAAAATGATGTCGATGGCACCCAAATTTGCGTTGTTGAAACAAACAGTTCCGATGCTTATGCAAAAGGTTTATGGAAAGTTTTCGCAGATAACTTCGTCTATATTCATAGCCAGATAATCTCTTTAATCTACTTCTGTTAATACGCTCTCACTAGGATTTCATTGCAATTATAATGATTCCGTTCATTTACTTGTATAAATGTGATTGTGAACGAGGAAATTCTTTAATCCTATGATGCAGTGGACTCTCGTTGTAATTGACAGCGATATTTTCATGAACCACTGCGTCTTATTGCGTGACGTAAACGAGTTTTAATGGACTAACGGAAATACGTCGATAACTTGAAATTTCGATTTGGCTCAAATCCAGTCTCGTGTTTACATCGGCTTTAGCCTTACTACGACTGCTCTTTAGCTGAAGTTTCAGCTACTTTCTCCTCAAGAACGCTGATCACCGCACAAAGTCTTTTGTAGGTTGCCAGGTTAACCAATTCATATCGGTCATGAGAAATTCGGTGGAGCTGTGGAAGTTGTTTTCCTCCATTTTCGTTGATTTCGGTGTTTCAAAAAGGCTCGCTCTCGTCCATCACTTAAGTTCTCCATGAATTCCAGTAAGACATTCAATGTCATTATGAAAAGTGCAGTGTTCACAATAAAACGCTATTAGGTGGAGGTGATCAGGAAATATGTCAGAATTGTGAACAATCGATCGAAATATTATCGTTGGATCTGTTTATCAATGACGTATTATCGATCCGATTTCTATGCTCTATCTTCTAATACATACTCATATCTCTGTCCGTTTCGAAGATATATCACCGCCCGCCCACTTTATTTCGCATAATGGATCACACAAGCGTATTAAGCAAAGATCTACTCGAGCTGGTCGCAGAGAACGTAGATCTCTCTCCTCGGCCGTTTACAGCGTATCAGCTTATATTCATTCTATCATCTACTTCCAAGCAAGCACATTATTGATCGTCGCATTTGGAGATTAGTTCGAACCGATTATTTGCCCTAAAAAATGATCAGTGCTCTCAATTGTATGGAGTAATAGCCGAGAACATCCTAAAAAATTTCCATTCATCAGTGATTCCGTCCGTCCGCTCATCTATTGAAGAATATTTCCAATTGTGTGCCTCCTATTTCGTCGGTTATTTATAACTCATAAATATTGATTCTCATTTACTCTCATTATCATATCATAAGGAATCTTTTTACCATTATGATTGAGCAATTGAAGTTACACGAGCTGGCTTCGTTCGAAGATTGATTATGTTCGTTCTCACTGACAATGGGTTTCATTCGAACAGTTTGTTTGGGTTGTAATCGTTTATCTGTGCTCATTTAATCGATCTTGTTTTCACGTTTATTCGTTTCAATGCATTACCACTGCTCACTTTTTCGCAGCAATATTCGTGATGCAGATCGTGATAAGTTTTTACAAAGCATTTTCTGTTTATATTTATTTATTTCTACTAGCAGTTCCTTCTATTTGTGCCATCACTACGTTATTACGATCATTATTTTCATTTTTTACCCAAACAATTTCTTTTCGGACTTTTGCTGCTGCTGCCGCTGCTGTTCATCGGGAAAACTGGAGGTTATTTTTGTCTGGGATATTCCTGCGGGAGAATGCTTGCTTTTTTAGGAATTCGCTCACCTGAATTCATTTAAATAGAAACGATTAGATGGAGAAATCATCAGACTGACAGCAAGAATCATAACTTTCGATGTATTCTTTGTAATTGTCGATGACGGAAACGATATAGATTTGTCCTATTTCGAAATGTGTAAAAGTTTAAATGATCGGCTCTGTTCAAAGAGAGAACGGACGAAGAACTCCAGAAAAAAAACGCCGTCTTCTACGATTATCTGGTAAGGAAAATTTTTTGTTTATTAAAAAATGTTGATGAAAATTCCTTGTTGCGATTTCGTGTGTGTGTTATTGAGCGTGAAATATTTCTGAACCAAATGCATTCTGTCAGAACGGAATGTTTGAAAACTCGTCGAATTGGAATTTTATTTTTCAATTTTTAATTTCAATTTCTGTGACGAGTTTTTAATCCCCGTTGCATTGTGCAAAATCAGCGAGGGAATTGTTTATTATTTTCATTTACGACACATTTTATGATAGATAATTCGTTTCAATAGCAAATTTTATGTTGTTTATTCATTTTGAGTTATAAAAGTGGCCTTGAAAAGGAGTGAATGAAATATTTTTGTGAATAACCTCGAAATGTGAGCGATTATTTTTCAGATTCTATTCATTCAAACTCTTCCATTCTGATCAGTGCGTTGTTGTTATTGTTCATTTCCTGCACAGGAATATAGTGCGGAGAGAAAGAAACGAAAAACGTTTCAAAAAAAATTTCAACGTACTCTTCAAAATTTCAAAGTATTCTTAAGTATTTAGTATTTCAGTATTCTTTACTGAACCAAACCAGATCCAATTGCAAAATATGCACATGCCCAATTGTGATTGTTATGCTATCTGTTACTTGCCTTTCACAGCATAAATCAACACTTCATCAATTGATAGCATTATTCAGCGTCATCGTTTGCTGTTTCTCATCATGTCACATACGTCGTGCAACTCAGAGTAATCTGTGACTAATGTAAATGAATGTTTACATTGTGAACCTTATGAAAGTGATAGGAAGGAACAGATCAATGTGCCATGACAGATTATTTTGCGATTTATGTGTACTTTGAGGGAGCAGATCGTAATGAAGTCTTACGATTCTGCAACTAGTTAATGCCAGCCCGGAAGGTTATGTTTTACCGGTTCAAAATGAATTAATTGCAAATGGCGAAGTTACATCGCCTGCATTTGATGCTAAATTTGCTCGATCGAAAACGCTCTGATACGTTTTATACTTCATTTGGGCAAATGTTGTTCATTTTTCGGTGTTTTATTGCGATGAATTCATAGTCGTTCACGTAGTGCAATTGATATGGAAGAGGATGGAAATTCTTTAGAAATAGTGGTTTATGCGAAGTGAATTTGATGAATGCGGAATGCAAAAGTTCATCTCAAACCGACCGATAGCGTTGTCGTTCTATAATTTGGTTCGACAACTGGTCAATCGGCGATATTTGTGTCTGTCTGATTGAATGCAGATGACAGCGCCATAAATCATGAGGTCTGCAAAAAACTGAGAACATGTGCGTTAATGTTGATGAATTAACAGTCATCGATCGGGTTATTGAACGAGCAATTTTTGCAGGAAATGAAATCTGTTTTGGACGAAGGACTTCTCAAGTTCAGAGAACCATTCGGATTTCGTTTAAACGAGCAAATTTTGAAACGCGAAAGATTATTGAAGAAATCGTTTTACTTTTCTATTTTTTCTCTCTCGGAAAGGGAACACACAGCCTATCTAGCGACGAACATCTGCATTTTGCTTATGATCGATTCAGATGAATCAGTGGTTGTTTATTCTTTCGCAACTGATGAGGAAATTTCGAAAATTTCATTCAGATTTGGTAAAATTATTGTAAAAGAACTTTTCCGGTAAATTGATCAAAGAAAAAAGCTTTTTTTGATTGGTTCAATTAAATTTTTTTTTGCTTCGGATTGCATCCTATTTATTTAACTAGTAATAATACTATAGCCGTAACAGTAAAGTATTGTTGCCAAACTTCACTATCATCAATAAGCAGGAATCCACTGCTAGTTTTTAGAATTGCGTTCAATGGACGTGTTCAGTGACTGACGATTCGAAACTTTTTCTGTCGCAATGGTAATTTATTCGGTAGCGTGATATTTCACGTAATTTCCAAAGCGTTCTTATGGTTCTATTGTACAAACGAGTATTCCGTTCGGATTTTGAGTTTTATTTAAAATTTTTTGTTGGAATTGTTTAAATGCCAGTGAAGGTATGTACTTTTGTCCGAATGCAGTTCTAGAGTTCATTTTCTTTTTTTTTTGTCACTATTAGTGCAGTAAATATCGAGAATTGTCATGTGATGTGTGCGGATGCAATTTTGCATTTTTTTTGTTTTTTTTTACAAAATCGTCATTTCATTATTCGAAATGCATTATGGTTTGATTGAACCATCAATTAATTAAAGTTGACTTTGCGTTCGGCAAACCACATCCTCTTCCAACTCGACTAGTGCTCTTTTCAGTTGTTCACAATTCAGTCCGATTTTGTTCTCGGTTCGACTCCAAAACTCAACATCAAATGGCTTGAATTGAAGAAATTACACTCAAAGGTAGTAATTGTTATTCGGTCATGATATTGATCGATTACGACAACGAAATTATTGAAAATATCCACATTTAGGCAATAGAAACTGGCTCATTATTCGCCAAGCTCACAAACTTCATTTTACTACATCACATTACCTTGTGAAAACAAGAAATTGGTAACAGCTCATCCGGTTTTATGTGCCGCATATTCCAATCTCTATTGATCGATAACTATCATTAAATCGAACGAAATAACTTCCCTCCTCTACTTAAGTGAGCACTATCGACAAACAATTTCAGTTTGCTCACAGCACATTCACATTTACTGCATGTTCTTTGAACTCAACTGTCATCTTGCATTATGTACCTTCGATGTCAAATATGTAGTAATAACGAAACGATAGTGCTCAATAGATTAGCGCAAAATGACAATCACATTCAGTGGAAGAATTTAATACATTTCTTGAAAACTGCAGTCGCTCATCACTCATGAAAGGAACCCTAACTACAGAGCACAGAACCACAAACTAAACTATAAAATGCTATAAACTAAACCTATGAACTATAAAATACCATACTCTAAATACATTTTACCTGGATTACCTGGATTGGCCAGGCTATCAAACGTTTGTAACATTGCTGGCCACAATGCGTTTCCATTCGGTCCTTGATCTTGCTTTCCTTTGCCAGGTGTTACCCAACTTCTTTGTAATATCGTCTTTCCATTTTATTGAAGGTCTCTCGAGCGGTCCTTTTATTTCCCTTGGGTACCATTCTGCAACTGCTCGAGTCCATCTGCCATCATTTATTCTTGCTACGTGGCCTGCTCAACGTAGCGTAAATACATTTAGTTTCTAGAAATACTCAAACGATGCCATACAATTTAAAACAATCTACAAAACAGTTCGCTATGTATTTTTAATTGCCCACAGATTCATAAATCAACTAACTGCCATGTCATATTGAATTGTTCTGCTCAGAAGTTTGTTGAATGCGAAACATTTCGGTAGTGGTTTCGGAGTTGATTTGGTAGTGGTTTCGGAGTTGAGAAACATTTCGGTAGTGGTTACACTGATCAGTTGACTGCATCCAATTGATTCTTGTTCACTCACAATCAGTGTGATCATGTGTTCTACCAGAAATGATTCAATTTGCATTTTAAGAACTTGTTATTGCTTTCGTTTTATATTTTACTACGAGAATGCTCCCCAAGAAGTAATCTTATCGATCGTTCGCATGAATTTATTCGATCATTTTTAGGATTCAGTTATGATCTGATGATTGATCGTTTGCTGATAAAAACGTTTTTTGGATCCTATTCGATGATATCTTGACTTATTATAGATGAAGTGGATGCTCTTTTATCGTCATTCTCGTATCGTTTGATCAGATTCGATGTGTCGAGACGCATCGAATCTCGCGCGATTTCCTTATATCTCTTAGTTGACATCGATCACCGAAGGTATGTGGACGTCAGGAATCAATAGGCTCTCGTTTCTAGAAAAGCTATTTGTTAAAACAAAAACTTTGTTATTTGTGAAAACAAAAAAATGTTTGAAGGTAAATTTATGCTAGAAATTTGCTTGGAAAATGACTTTTGACGGGAAAGATTCAGAAAGAATTTCAAGTGCCGAATGAAATAACGTAAAAGAGCTAAAGAATGTTAAAAATTCAGCGAACAATGGTGTATTCAAGGATTAAAACTAACGAAAATTAGAGCCAATAGTAAAGAATTTCGAAGTTGTTGGTTGTGAGTGCTGAAATGCAGCAGTTGATTGAAACATGAACGCTGCTTTTTTGGTGCATAGCATCCAATCCAACAACAATGAACTCGCTTATAAAAACACGCATTTTTATCGCGGCTCGTCACTGGCGAACTGAGAGCAAATCATGCCTGTCCGAGAGCAAATCCATCTGATTAGGTGAACGAACTTTGGAAAATGATTTTGATGGGTTTTTTTTGGTGATTTTATTTGAACGAAATTCATTTCGACATCTCGCGATAGTTGAGTGAATGAATCTCTCAGCATTTCGATAGTTGTTGAGTTCTTGGCATTCTCATAAACATTTTCGATGCACTTCTCAAATCACTGAATTTTATCTATGTAGGTGCTGATTGAAACATGTGCAGTTTATGAGCAAGAAAAGGAGGACAAGAAAATGAAATTTCACTTGAAAATGTGAACATTACAAACGAAATGAACTCCTCTGAACGATGTATATTTCATTTACGCTTATACGACAAAATCAAATGTCCCACTCTAAAACAGTCATAATTCGTATGGAATTGTTTGCAATCGATTGATTTTTTTTTTGATCTGATTCAATTGATCCTTTTTACAGATATCTCACGATTAGTCAGAAACGCTGAATTTGCGATTAAGACCAGACTTTTGTAGCATCCAATTACGGGAATGGTGGAATGTGCTCATGTCTTGTCTTCGTCATATTTTAATGCATATGATTTATTGTGCTGAATTAATTAATGACGTCGATCACCGAAGGTGTGTGAACGTCAGGAATCAATAGGCTCTCGTTTCCAAAATTTTTTTATTTGTTGAAACAAAAACTGTTTTGCTCAGCTTTAGGACAGTTTTGCTTTGAATCACGACTTAAAAGTTTCTCGATCATTTCGAATCATTTTTAGTGAGTCGTCTATTCTTTTCTTATGCACCTGATATGAACTCGGAAACATTTCCCGTGATAATCCCAATGAAATGATTCTTAAATTGTCTCATTTACCCACTTTTCAAGATCTCAAATTTCTCGCCTGATACACTCACATAAAGGCAGTGAATTGAAATTTGAACCGAAACATCTGTGTGGAATCAAAATTTTTCTCCAGCTTTGTATCAGTTACTAGCTCTGCACCAAATGTCCATTCGATGTACTGCTCATTAAGCATTCAAAATGACGTCGAATCAGATTATACGATATTGTATTTGCATAATGCATTGTTCACGTATCACAACTGATGTGAACAATCGAATGCGTATATATGTCATAAATAAACACAAAATACCACGCCGCATTCACAACTATCCACGTACAGTCGTTATTTCACTGAGCTCTTATCTGCTGCACCACAATCAATTTTCAGTTATTATTTATACCCGTCAATTCGTTTCGCATTTCACGATTCATTAAGTTTCTTTCACAACCAGTCGAATCCTGTACCGCCATTCACGTTCAATTCAATTCGCTGAATATCGCTCATTATCACGATATCAAATATCGTGTACATTCTTCTTCTGAATCAATATTCTCCACTCTTTTGAACAGAATGCTTGATTTCGCTTCCAAAACACCATGTGCCATTTTATTCATTTTCATTCCTTTTGCAGTAATTTTTCCAACTGCATTTTCAGCAAATTTATTTTTTGCTCCTCTTCGTTCCGTTTAATCTAACAGTTAATTTGTCTTTTTGTTCATCGCGGATCAGTCACCATCCATCAACGATTCAAATCGTCATAGAGTGATTAAACTGAAAAAACAGCATCTGCGGCGAGATATTCTTCTGTTTTGTGTGATTTTAAGAACGCATTTGAACCTCTCATCCTAACCTAACGATGGTTTATTTTGTTCGAAAGATCAACCAACCGTCCAATTTGTAGGCAATGAGGAACATTTCAATATCAATGACTGCGCACTGATAATTTGCGCACTAATATTTCTCGATGAAATTGATGAACACGAACCAGATGCATTTGTCGATGATTGATCGTGCATCAGTTCATCCACTTTGAAGATTTATTTCGCGTTCACGTTTTTTCGTTGTTTACAATCCCAAATTTTCATCCTCACAACAAAAATGATCTATCTCATGATTGCACACACACTGAAATAGAAGGAAACGAGAATATGAAACAAACATCTGATATTTGACAGAAGATGTTTGCGACAACACTTGTGAATGGTTTCTTTTCGAATCTTTATCAGTTTGCATTTTTTTTGTCTCCAGTTTGTGCCACGCAAAAAACATTTATATTGATGCCTTCCACGTGCCTTGTTGCAAAGAAAAAATCAAAGTCAGAGTTTTGTTCAAACAAATTTATTTGTTTGAACAAATCAAACAAATTCATTTGTTCAGTATTCATTTACTTCACCTGTCAGGCGTTTGTTGACAATCACTGTACACTGAACAAGTCAGCGCTTTCAGAGTGTTCAGTTTTGAGTTTGTTTAACGAAAAGGTTCGAAAATTATTTCATTTCACATAACTACAATCATTCGAAAACAGTTACTGCTTCAGTCGTCAGAATTTTTTTCTTTCATTGCTTTTGACTTCTCGTTGTTTAAAGTGGTTGATTTTTCAAGTGAAACTGTGAGAGTGAAAATGGATATATTAACCTCGCAATCGTTGTAGTCTCGAATTGATTACGCGAAGTTCGTTTCCATTGTGGGCGATTGTAGAGCATTGGCTTTTGAATTTTATCATTGTTTGAATCTGCCTGATTTTTGCGGTACCTACAATCAGCTGGCGTGTAATTTTCATGTTTTAATTTAGAGACAGCATAATTTTTGTTTATGATGGCGTGGGAGGGACAGCGATCAGATCAAAATGAATTATTTGAGAGTCGTTTCATCCGCGAAGAAATCGCGTTTTCACAGTTCGGAAGGCACTCGCTCAACTTGTCAGTTCAGATTGCAGAACAATTTCATTTTTCCTCATCTTAAAGGTTATTCAGTCATTGACATCGTCGTCCTAGCAAAAAAAATGGTGCACTTGTTTGTCTTTCACTTTCACAAAATGACTGACTTAAAGTGGTACACGAATGCGCAAACGAAAACGCAGAGTAAATACGAAGGTAGCAGATTGTTGATAAATGACGGTACTGTCACACTGTTGTAGCAGTAGTACCGATACAGTGTTGCTGCCGTGACATCACGTTCTCAGTTGACGGAATTAGAGAACGCCATGATTCGACCATCTGTTATAAATTCCGTAAACTTGCAGTCTTTTTGAGTCGTCTAAAAGGTTGAAATTTCATTGCGTTTACGTACGGTTTCCGCATTTTCTGCAGACTTGACATCGAATTCGATATCTGTTCGATGTCAATGCCTGGAATACTATATCGAACAGATACTGAATTCATTGCGCTAATTTCTTGATGCCACTTTTGTCGGATTGCTCTTCTGAAGGTCATAGAAGATATTAAAGTAGAACATTATCACATTATAATTATCAGTCGCAATGAGGTGCGTTCAGTTTTTTTTTTGATGAATTTGTTATGAAATCGGAGTTTTTTCTGCAAAATTTTCTTAATTTTACGGATTTCCGTTCTTTCACGATCCATTCACTCAACAAATCGATTGTCTCACAATTGCAATTGATTTGTCATAAATTCTCATCGAAAGTTGGTCATTAATGTAACCTTCTAATTGCTGAAGTTAATGTGATTTTCGGTTAACACGTTAAGTGCTGAGTGATTGCTGCCAACTTTTGTATAAAGTGCAAATTTTGGGAGAGAATTTATCATTGAATAATTCAAATAGAATCAATGCTATTGCGTGAAAATATGCAATGAAGTTTATTTGCGTAACATGCATAATGGATTATATTTGTTTAGTGTGCCTTGATTGAATATCAATTGTTCATGCTTCGTTGTGCTAATAATGTATGCAAGTGCTCAATTTAGTGATTATTGCCTTAGTGCCGTATGTTACGTTCGAATTTCGATATTTCGCTTGGTCCTCCTCGATTTCTTGAAACCATAAACACCCAGTTTCGTGTGAATAATCTCGTTCATATTCAATGAATTAACGTATTTCAGGTTTTCTTCATCCACTGCACTCACTTTCTGACAGCTGAATCGACGGCCGCTCCTCAACCCATTCATAAACTCGACTGTACCGCGATAATTATTCTTTTTCAAGTCGCATATGGCTCTCTCCGTGAAATTCGTCCGACGATCTCTTCACCTCAAAAAGGTTCTTTAAAGTTTTGAATCCGCCTTCTGCAACTTCACTTCTAGCGAACTTCATGTTCCAACGGACTTGTTCGTGTCATCCAATCACACACTCTTCGTAGCAATCATATTGTAAGCACTGATCCGTTTTGCTCTTTCTATCGCAACAAATGCATAGTGATCGAAGAACAAGATGCTCTATCAGCTTTAAATGCAGTGGTAACTTAAGAAAATATCCTTAAAAAAGTGCCGTTTTAGTAGATAAAGGAGTATCGTTTCCAAGTGCAAATTTCTGAATCTTTCATCGAATTCACTCGCCCAATTATTTGGGTACACTGTAATGTGATGACACAGATCAATCACCATATTCATCAGTATTTTCACTCGTCGCCCATTTAGTAGAATTGAATAATGCCACCTTTTTGTGTCATTATCGTTTTGTCACTTCTTGTCGAGTTAATTCTTTCACTATTCTTTGCTATCCAATCGGTGTTCCACTTCAATTTGAACCCAATGGTTTTCAATAACTTCAGTTAGTGGAAGCAAGTGGGCATTGCATCTTGTTTCGCGTAGTTTAAGTGCCACTCATACGAGTCGAAGTTTCTGTTGATATTCACTAAACCAGCTTACATCATGAATGAACACTGTAACGTAATGGATAGGGTAAGTATTCGGGACACTAGAGCGATTCATTTATTAATAAACGAAATTATTGCAGCTGCACAAAAGAATCACAAAAATGTTCAGTGTGAAATTACAGCAGATTTGCGAAAGTCATCGCTTTGCAGTACTCAGCATCTAGCAGCATTCAGATGCATACTGATCCCAGTTTAATCTGATTGTTTATTGATTTTCTATCAGCTTCTTTGCGATTACGGATAACCAATTATCAGCATTTGTTGATATTCATTTCCAAAACTATTTTTGACATTGACAATATTTACTGCCATCGTGTTGATTGAATGATATGGTTGGAGTGCGAGTGCATTACTGAAGGAAACTCAGCGAATAGCTAACACAGTTGTCGCGTTAAAAAGCTTTTTTCACGCCATCCCGAACACGTCTTGGAGTAATCATGAGTGTGATATTTAGAGGATTAATATGACTGACGACGGTGTATTTAATGAATTGAATAATTCGAACAACTCGCAGTGACAGATGTGAAATCACGTTAACTACAATCGAATAGCGCAATACAGTATACCGATAAGTTGTAACTGTAGGAGGACAACCTGATTGATGCGTCCAGAACGATTCACATAATGAGATATGGCACGATCAGCACCGTATAATACAATTTCACTCGAAAACAAAATGAATAAGTTTCAGCTCGTTGAAGAGAGAAATCACATCAACATGAGTATAGCATAACGTCAGTAAAATAATAACTCAACTTCTGCGAAGCAAAAACTGAAAGAACTGTGTATCAGTCATTTAAAATAGAATAGTAGTGAATAGTACATTAAAATAAATTGTTGGCATTGACAAACAAATTAATCTATGTCAAAAGGAAATAAGCGAAAGGAGAGTAATGAATCGTTCGCAACGATTTAAATTTAAAGAAATTATAATCAGTGAAGGGGTACCGTTCATAAAAAAGATGAACGATTGAATTTTTATTCAAGGATTCCGATATATGTATATGCAAAAGTGGAGATGCTTCGAATACCTATAGTGGCCTTCTGAAAGAAGAAAAAAACATTTTCGCAGTGACTCGCCTGATACGATAAAGAGATTAAAGCATTCAGAACAAACAAATCGTGGAAAATATTAAATAACGATAAGCATATTCATGTTGCCGTCGCGTCATCTTTGTGTGGATGAAAAGAAATTTTCGTTTTTTGAACGGAAAAGGGAAAAAATTCGCTTAAGTGAACGATTCGGATATAAGAGAATCTCCGATGATACAACATAAAAAATGTCTTTTCCAATGTCTTCATCAAAAAAAAGAAATGTTCTGATTGAAAGATTTTACAGAAAATCAAATTGATGTGGTTAAGTTAAAATTATAAAGTTTTCATTCACCTAATTGAGAGTTTTCTCGATAATATGAAGTTGCTATTCATAATCAAAACAAGAAAAATAAAATCAAGTACAAAATTGAACTGTCACTTCAGTTATGACGTTTGAAATCTAGCCGGATAAGAGCGGCGAGAGTAGCCATTATCATGGATAGTAGCATAAGCGCAATTTTGAGCTTGTTGGTTTTTTGGTGTGCGTTATGTCAACGTATTGCTGCGCTATTGTCACAAAATAGTCATTGAAAGCGTTCAGTTCGGGGCGTAGATCTGGGGATTTTGATTTCCTCACGACTTGTTAGTATGGATCAGGCGAGTGCATTTTATCCGTACTGCTGACTGCGACAGTACCTCTGATACGTTGATTTCATTTTGTATCCACATAATGGGATAATCGTCTGTTGATTTTATTTCATCCACACTCAATTGCATCAATGAGTAGTAGATTGATGAAGTACGAACCACACGCGGATGGTGTTAGGAAAAGCAACATTTACAAAAACAACTGCAATGAACCTAGAGGAACAGATGTTGATTATGGTGAACCTTGAAGAATATGAAGATCTGTTGATAGATGTTGATTGATCGTATTTGTACGGTATCGTGTCTATCGGCTAAAAGCATATCACAAATACGGCATATCTAACAGTACTAACATATATCTGTATCATTCTTGTATCGTTATAATAATCGCCCGCACCCTCATAACTATACAAAATTTTGTTAAGTACAATATAATGCGAATTTAGGCGTGTTTTGTTGAATACTTCACCAATTACTTCACATTACAATGAAGCACAACGTAGTCTGTATAAATTAAAAATATCGAACGGAAACCGCGAGAAAGATTATGGTTAAGGATTTTAAAAAATAAAAAGTCTCAAAAGTACGACAATAGAAACTAGGTGTAAGTAGAATTGCAGTTTTATAAGCTGCCCTAGCCAATGCAATCTGCTATTCTAGAAGTTTTGTCGAAGTCGACATCTTTCATTCGCTGTTTCGATTGATTTCGATCAAAAATTGCACTTTCAGGGTGTTATCACATGTATCTCAAACTATTCCACTCAAAAGTCGTCAACGAATCTCAAAGAAGTAAGATTCGTTCTGTTTATTTTCAATAATACGATTTAATAAATATTCTTTTTGTTATTTCTTTGTAAGGATCACGATTTTGACTCACTCCTCTTTATTATGGTCATTACCATTGGCAGTACGCAATTCACTGCAAGATTGCCAATTAACCAACTTCCTCCCTTCCATCTCATCGGAAATGTTGACTCATCTCACAAATAATAAGTTGTTACCAATTAAAGCGCTTACGGGCATTATTTTACGTTGTTGATTGTTCGGTTTTGGGTTTTGTCCAGCTGCATTGAATTGACATCAATTGAACTAGTATTGGAACAACTGTGATCGTTTGTGGTAAACCTGAATCGCTCCGAAAACCTTGATCAGTCCTGACGACTTAAATGTTTTTCGGGGCGTTTCTGAAATTCCTTCTCAAATTTAAGGTATTAGCTTACAAGATACCCGAACATCAAAAGAAGGTCGTTGAGTTCCGGAAGTCGCATGGTTCGACTGTGGTTCAAAATGTAAGCATTGATATGATATACGGTGGAATGCGAACGATGAAGGTATATTCTTTTTTTTCTATTGTTTACTGATGTATTTTTTATGATAAAATTTACGAGTTTAAAATTTCATTCATGACTCATGCAGCATGAAAGAGAAAGTGTGAATTTTTTGTCGTGCTGTCCAGTTATATGAGATATACGCACCTGATAAGTGCTTGTGTTGTTCCGGTTGAATTTGGTGTGCTTCATTTCGATCAAGAACACTTCGATGTATGTATTATTAAAATTTTCATGAAAGAATACCTTCAGGCTATGGTCACGGAAACGTCAGTTTTGGATCCGGAAGAAGGTATCCGTTTTCGCGGCTACTCGATTCCAGAGTGCCAAAGGCTGCTACCGAAGTTACCCGGCGGAGACGAACCACTACCCGAGGGTATTTGGTGGCTATTGTGCACAGGCGATATTCCAAATGAACAACAAACCAAAGCCGTCAGGTACTGTTACTTTTTATACAGCTATCATCACCATATTTATTTGGAATTTCTCTCTTTGAATCAAGTGTACATTCATCACGAATAAAAGGGAATCACTCATACCATTATGCTTTATATGATTTGTAATATGCAATTTCGAATCGGATATGGTGATTCTATGTTTTTAAAGATTGTTCTGATTGGTTTTTGATGTACGAAATTGGTTTGTGTTTACTCTTCGAACAAAGAGTTATTTTATAAGATCAGAGATAAAAATGAGTGCGGTGAGCGCACACTGAAAGCATCGTGATGCTTGAACGAGATGAATGCTCAACAAATATTTTGAATCGTATAATTTGTCAACAATTCCTAAATTTAGACGAATCGATGCGATGCGATTGTCCTTGTAATTTGCTTGGTAGAAGTAAGACAACGATGCGAATATTCATGATAACAATAGTAATATCAGTAATAAAAATGATCATAGTAGTGATTATATGAGTAATAAAATGAAATAAAACACTGCAAACAATGTACAGCATTAGTAAATGGCAACGTTCCGGCATGATGAGGTTGATGAGTGGAATTGCGATTAATAATGGTAATTCAGCACGGCTGTTGAAGTTAGGATCGTAACTCATGTTCAGGCTCATCGAATACAGTTCAACAGGTCACTGACTTGTTAGACATAGTTGCAGATACTATGAATCAGTAAGATTAGGACAATTGTCATTGAATTGGCCAGTAAATGAAATTGCAGTCGAGAGTGGGCGGCTAAGGCAGATCTTCCTGAACACATTGAGAACATGATCCGAAATTTCCCATCGAAAGTACATCCGATGGCACAGTTTGTGTCCACAATCGCAGCTCTGAGCAGTGAGAGCAAATTCGCAGTTGTAAGTATTTTGGTTTGACAGCGACTGCAAATAAAGAGAAACTTTACAGAATTGAGTCGTACTCGTTAAAAATCATCAATGACTATTTTAAAACCATCAAAAATTTAGTGTCATTGATAAATTCGGATGCTATATCCTCTCGATCCATAGTGTAATAAACTGATGATGCAGACAACAGTGTTGTCATAAATCTTTTTTCATTCAGGCATATCATCACGGCGTTCCGAAAAGCACTTATTGGGAGTATATATTCGACGATTCAATGGAATTGTTAGCCAAATTGCCTACTATTGCAGCGATGATCTATCGAAATTTGTATAGACCAGGTTTGTTTGTTTGTTTGGGTTCGATACAAGCAACTCATGTCAAGTGCTTTAAAAAATTGTGATTCCATGGCTGTGACCGAGCATTTTAGGTACACTGATGGAACCAATAGACCCACGAAAAGATTGGTCGGGTAATTTTGCGAAGATGATGGGCTATGATGATCCGGAATTCGCCGAATTGATGCGACTATATTTGACGATACATAGCGATCATGAAGGTGGTAATGTCTCAGCACATACATCACACCTTGTTGGTTCTGCACTCTCCGATCCATTCCTTTCATTTTCGGCATCCATGGCCGGTCTGGCTGGACCGTTGCATGGACTCGCAAATCAAGAGGTTTATTCACTTATTCTATATGTTGTCTTCATTTTATGTTTATCGCAAAAATGGGTTTCTAAAGCTACCTAATTCATTGAATGCTAATGAAATAACTTCTGCGAACATCCGTTTACAGCGAAGCCACTTGATTCAATGCGGAGTAAGTTTACTCGCCAGATTTTGAGAGTTGACCGAAGAGCGGCGATCCAACAAGTTTCCTCTAGTTTAAAAATCCATTTTCCGTACTTGAATCTAATCGATATCCTTGCAGGTTTTGCTGTTCTTGTCAAAAATTGTCGAGGATCTCGGTTACAAATACACCGAAAAGGATTTGAGCGATTGGGTTTGGAAGCATCTCAAGAGTGGACAGGTAATGTGTAACTTTTTCACTGAAACTGATTTATTTTTTGCAACGCCTAATTTTGATCTTTTATTAAATGGATATCAGAATTCCAGTGAATTCGTAATGAAAGATAGCAGAATTCAGGTAGTGCCCGGTTATGGTCATGCAGTTCTTCGTAAGACCGATCCGCGATACGAATGTCAACGAGAGTTTGCGTTGAAGCATTTACCTGATGATGATATGTTCCGTTTGGTGTCAGCACTTTACAAAATCACTCCTGATATCCTCCTCAAGCAGGGCAAGGTAATGAACGAGCTTTCTGACCCAATTAGTTCGGTATTTCATTCAACATTTGATTCCATTCTGCGAGTAATTATATTTTACTGTTATTGATCTTATGGTTGATATTCAGGTGATATTCATTGATAAGCAATGCCCACAAATCTGATCCGTATTATCTTATCACTCATATGCTCTAAATCTGTCTCATTCGGTAGTGTTTCAGGCGAAGAATCCATGGCCAAACGTAGATGCCCATTCGGGTGTGTTGCTGCAACATTACGGTCTGACTGAGATGGACTTCTATACGGTATTGTTTGGTGTTTCACGTGCTATGGGTTGTCTGTCTCAGCTGATCTGGTCTCGAGCAATGGGCTTACCAATTGAACGACCCAAATCGCACTCTACCGACGGTTTGATGAAGCTAGCGAGCAAAGCGGTCGCTCAGCAAGGAGCATGATAACGCTTAAATAACTGATCAAAATGTATAATTGATTTTGTAGACCTCTTATGATCATATTTCTTTCTGTGACTTTATTTACACGCACCAAAACATGTAATTCATCAATCACATTAACCATTAGAATTTGGTAGTGATGATCTTCATGAAATTGTTGAGTTCTTGAAAATTTCATTCATTTCTAAGGGAGACGCGTGAGTAGGTATGATTTGTTGATTATTTATATTCATTGCTAAAAATCTGGAAAGTAGAAGGAGAACGCTTGGTGCAGTCAGATGGACAAAAATATTGAGATAAACATTGCTTTTTCTTTCGTTCAGTGTATGCTTATCGTTTGTGCAATGAATTATTTGATATGATACTTTAACGGCCGATTATATATATATATATATATATATATATATGGCTGAACAATTCTACATTACATATCAAAATATTTCTAGGAACAATGTTTTCCTGTTTCACCATTAAAATTTTCCTATTTTCTCCATCCAACCGATATCCACAAATTGATTGTGGAGTATAAAAGGTTCAATAGAGGGCGCAATAGTATAAATTTGAAATGAGGCGAATGAGATTACTCCACAAATTTTTCAAAATTATTTTCTCCACTCGGACATTTGATTTCAATGCCAGACGTTCGTGAAAAGAATGCCATCCGAACTCAAAGGAAAATGATTTGAATTCCCGATGTTTTTCAATGTGCATAATGCAATTCGTTTGTCTGGTTATGAATTCGATCGCATGTGTCAATAGATGGGATTTTTCAAAAACAATCTAGAACTCATTTAATCCAGTATGTTATGATGTTCAAATGCAAACAATATTTATATATTTCGCGAGATTAGTTCATAATTTTTGTGTATTCCGCATGATCTTTCCTTTCATACAATGATATTGTGAAAGTGATATGATGGCATCGTATAAATAAAGAAATGTGCTATCAACGGTTTCGTTCATTACAAAGTCAAACTGTCGCTTCGCGAGCACTGTCCTCCTCAGAAGGGTGCATTTGAAAGCGATATTTCGCCCTATCATTCATTGCTAAGAAAAGCGTTCTCAGAGTCAAAATCAGGTGAATGAAATCGACAAATGGAGCCGAATGGTTGCGTTCTCGAAAATCGAATTGACAGTTTCTTTACTTAATGATTCCAAATTTCGACAGATATCACATAGGAGCCATCGTTGCGTCAATAACAATTTGAAAACGGTAATCATGACAACCCTATAGTAATGAAATCGCTCAGCTGTATGCTAGCTTAAATTAGCTCTATCTAAGGGAACAATCGCTCTGGAATACTTTCGAGTACGCAGAGTAAGCAAAATCGCTCTAAAACATACTTTTTGAAAGATGAGAATCTGCTAGATTCGATGGTACCGAGAAACACTGATGTTACTAGGTAAACTTGAGAATACAGGAAGTTTGAAAATGGTACACGTGATATTCCTGTGGGAGTGTTCATTAGTCACGTCACAGAGATCAAATGTGCAGAGTTTGGCATCATTATAGAATGGTTCAAGTAGTTTGACATATCATCAGAAAATCAGTTATATCTCTTGAACTGAACGAAATCTTTCGACAACATATCTATTTTTCTGAAACTGGAAAATCTCCTGAGATCTATTTTGAAAAGAAGTCGCGAGTTGCTGGGCAAACCTGAGGATACAGCTGGTTCGAATGTGAAACTCATGATAGCCTTACAATAATGAAATCATTCAACTGTATGACATACCTTGTTCAATCGAGCTGTATCTAATGCAAGTATGCAACATCGCTCGATAACATATACATGAATCCGATGGTACCGAGAAATAGTGGTCTTGATAGGGGAAAATTGAGGATACAGGTAGTTTGAAAATGGTACATGTGATACTCCTGTAGAACTGTATCATTGGCCACGCTAAAGTGATCGAATGTGCAAAGTTTGGCGGCATTATAATATGGTTCAAGTAGTATATTTTGACACATCTTCAGATGATCAGTTACATCTTTTGAACGAAGCAAAAATTTTCGATATTCTAAAACCTGAGACTGTTGAATTCGACAGCATCAAGAAACAGCGGTGTTGTTGGGTAAACTTGAGGATACAGGTAGTATGAAAATAGTGCTCATAATAGCCTCTTAGCAGTAATTATAGGTAGTTTGAAAATAGTACTCATAGTACCCTTTAGCAATAATTATCAACCTCCTCACCCCGCAACCTCAAAAACATTTTAAGATGTCATCGCACCCCCAACAACAATGATTATAATATCCTCGCACCCCTCACGATATCCACTCTTTATCTGTCGTCCACTACAGTGGGTGTCTACAGTGTAGATAGGCGTATACCATTAGAGTACGTTCCAGACTTTCTAAAAACCATACGTTAAATTCGTGCTCTACTTTTTCGTCAACTTTAATGCACAAGCAATAAGACCTTATCTCGCACCCCCGCAATACTATCTTGCCCCCCCCCTTAAGCCCTTAAGGGTGCAAGTCCGCCGGTTGAAAAACACTGTTCTAGTCATATCGCTGAAAGTTGTTCTACGACGTTAGCACGTCTTGTAATGTTCCGTCACAACATATCCCAGCATATTTGGAAATTATATATATATATATATATATATATATATATATATATATATATATATATATATATATATATATATATATATATACGTTTGGCACTAAGAACGGCCCTATTCCGAGAGTCATACTCTCTCTACCACAAGATATTCGCCATATTCAGAAAACTTTCAAGTGCAACATTGACTAAAAATATGCGAAAGCTTTAAATCAATAGGAAAAATGCTAAATGAAAGATCTTCATTCGCGGGTTTTAGGTTTATATCTTCGGAATATATCCAGATATATGGCTACAACCATCTTAAGATAGTTAATCTGCAATAGAGCATCAGTGCCGGATTAAGCACACTACAGTTAATCAACGTTCAACGGAATGCATCAGTCACTATCGATTGATCAATGCTAATCATTAGTATAACTTTCGACACTTCTCTCTGTTGAACTTGGAAAATGCAACAACTCTCGGTAAAAACCAAACCAAATCGGGCAACAGAACGCGACATTCATGTGACAGATTGACGTTTGAGTGAGCGAATTGATCGACGAGATAAAATGCGGTGTCGAATTCCTTATTGCTGAATGAATGGGTAATTAGTGAGAACAATTAGGGGTGTATCAATAACGATAAACGCTTAATCTGCAATTATGTACGATTGATCCATAATAATGTCACATCAAATAAACTCTTGTTGTTCCACATCTACTGGTTTTGACGTAGTCTAGATGCTTTTCAAAAACTGGAGAGTTTCTCCATTAGCTGCATTGGATAGATATTCTGCAAAAGTTTCATCTTTAAATTTTTACTTGATTCATCTTCTTCACGTGTCACGTTTGATGCTTCTCTTGCTTTTTTTGGCTTTTTCAAGCAAATTTGTTGTTTTGCAGATAATTCGGTGATAAATGCTATTCATTATCAGTAACTTAAGTAAGCAGTTCAAAAATTGAGTTGAAGTTCACAATGAAAATTTTCACAAATAAAGTTTATTTGACTGGGATAAACTTTAAATTTATAACAGTATCAAATAATCATTATTCGACGAAAATTCAATCCTTATGCCCATTTGATAGTGGATTTTAAGCAAAAGAGAAGTGAGTTTGGGTCGCTAGACGATGAATTCGTTGAGCAATCGAAATCAATTTAGCTCAATGTCAGAACAAATATTATACCCTAAGGCTATTAATTAGTGATATTTTAACGCCTACTATTTACTTTGGTTGAATCTGACGAAAGATACGTCATTCGAGTATGGCCCATACAGCTGAATAATGAACCAAAATTATTATATTTGTTGCATACTTCCAATTCAATCGTTGTTATTATTATTGCTTAATGATTTATTGAATTGTTAAATGCCCAATTCCAGAAGGACGAATGATCTTTCAGTGAGGAGGACTTCTCTCGAATCGCTCTCCTTAAGGTGCTAATCGTTTGGGAGATTGAACCGGCTGGATGTTGAAATTTACGGCTGGCGAATCTGGCTACTTCATTGAATGCTGAACTTGTCTTGGTCAAATGTTCGACCCACAGTATCCACTGCACTTTCCATTCTGCAATCAATTCAAAACTACCCTCTCGTGAACCATCCGCTCTCCGAGACTATCAGCTCTATTTTCGAGAATGTCCTTGTATACTATACTTTATCGGGGTGCATTCACTAGCATCATCAATTCGTTGTTTTTATTCAAAACATTCTCACTGCTCTGATTTCGCAGTTATCGACGAACATGAGCAGGAATAATGTTGAAGTATACTGCTAATTACATGGACTGAATTGATGGAATTGCATAACTCAGACAACGTCTCTCTATTGATGCATATACTGCATTTGGCTTAATCTTATCGCGGAAGCGTGTGAAAATTCACTGGTGAATAGGAATCGAAACACGTTCACTTCTAGTAGACAACATATTCGATAAATAATTCAATGAACGTTCATCACCACAGACATTTTTATCTTCTCGTTTCGGTTCTTTTCGTAACGTCACCTGTAGATTATCCAAACATCTGTTTCGTTTCTTAAATTTACCTTATACATATTTCAACGTTTTTATTTTCTTACGTCTGATTGCCTTAATTGATTGTACGTTGAACATCCAGGATGGGGCGCTTTGGCTGCGGATGTTTCTGCACAAAATTGGTTCCTCTCCTGTGCTGTTAGGCACATAGGGGTAACTGGAATCATTCAGCCTTTGCGCTCCGAATGCGCTGAGAATCATCCGGCAGCAAATCGTCCTTCACACTCAAAAATCGAGTTCTTTAATAGCACAACCACAATTGCATATCGATCCTCTCAATTCTAAGTTCTTCAATTGTTCGATGCTCGCAAACGAAGTACATAATTGTTAAAGCTGAACGTCTACTAACGATAAGCGTTACTTGGGAACGGTCAAATTCGGATTTTGGAAACGTTCACTGATAAAATTTCACTTGTTGAAAGACTTTTCGTAAACTGTCCCCATTGATACACTCGGTTGATAAACCCAGCACTGTGTGATCGTGCAAAATCTCGTTATCGCTGTCAATTCTAGGAGTTTTACCGCTGCCAAAAAAATTTGATCAACTGAAGACTGACCGCTCAATCGCCACTACTGATCGGTGATAATGATTAATTCGTCGGAAACAATCGATGCTGACCAGTTCGCCTACCATCAACATTCAAACAAGTGGAATGATACCACGGTAATTCATCTACGCAACTTCTCGAATTCCCAATCTATCATCTAACTTCCTACCTTCCGTCTCATTATTAGCTCCAATTCGCTATCTAACACAGCATTGTCTTCCATCCAATGATGCGAACCAGGTTCTTGGTAGCACAACAATTGCAACATTACTCCTTCGAAAGTCTATCCTTAGTTTATCAGCCTAGATTCGTATGGTAGGCACCGGAAAACTTCCCATATGAGTAAGAAACCACACGCCTGGTGATTCTAAAACATTTTATAATCATTTGCGGTTCGGATGAGGTGTTGCGCAGGAAACACGTTTAAGCATTTACTGAGAAATTTATTCATTTTTCAACATAGAATTTACGGCAATGCACTAGTCAGTCGAAAAAATGTTTTGTTTTTTCCAATTTATCAGCTGACAACTATGGATGCTTTAGCGACCGTTTGAAAAATTTCTAGTCGAGATAGATAACTCTCGAAAGCGTTATGTAACTTGATTGAGGTGCTAACCACTCTAGAACATAGCACTATTGTAACGGTTTGAAAATATCTGCACAGCTTCCATTGGTATACTGTATAGTTTACTTTTATGGAGCGTTCGCGAGCCATCCAACAGAAGTCAACTGACTGTGAGCCAACTGCAGCTGATGAGCCGTTCAGATGAATATGTATTGGGTGAGGGATGGAATAGGTGGAAATTCCGCGAATCCTACGTGAGGTGTTTTGCAGCATATAATTTGCACTAATTACAATGCAAATGTTCAGTGTGAAGTAGTGTTTGATGATTACATGCAAGTGATCAAAGTTTTCAGTAGCAGTTGAATTGCGTCAAAGATTTAAGTTCTAGATTTATTTGTATTGGATAAAATAGATCCAAAAGTATATATTCACAGTTGACGACGGTAAAATACGAACTCTAAAATGATATCCAGTAAAGGTTAAATGGCACAAAGTAATCTCTCAGTTCATTGAAAAGGATAGTAAGTCATCTTTATAGTGCGATTATTAATCAAAATAATAACAAATTTGGAATCAACATGGAGGTTCTCTTGTCAATAGCTTCAATTCTTCTGTGAGATACGTCCAAAAGACTTCCAATCGAGTTTCTCTTGTCAATAGCTTCAATTCTTCTGTGGGATACGTCCAAAAGACTTCCAATCGCGTATCTTATCATATGGCGCATTTGATTGTGAGTATCAATTTCTCATGCGCATACGGTAGTGTGTAACGAGCTGAATTCGCTCGCGTAACAGCGAACAAGAGCGGTGCAAGCGAAATAGAAGATTATTATGATGTGATGAATCGATGTGGTTGGCCCCTCCTTCCACTGCACTTATCTCACATCTACTAAATCCATGCATACATTTGTATACGACGCATCTTAATAACGATGAACATGTAGCATGCAAAGCTTTTAGTGAAACAAATTATACGACGAATTTAATATTGTTCCCATCAATATGCAAATTCGGATTAATTGATGACAGAAAAACGCATCAATTGATTATTAAGAGATGCATGTTTGAAATTATGAATCTTTAATGTTAACGAAAGGAAAATTCTATTGATTGCGGAAGGAAGTGAACGAACGCTTCACGCCGAAAATAACGTGAACCATCATAAATCATAAAATTCTGATTCGCAATAATCATTCAGGATTAAGATCAATAGATGGATGATGCAGTAAAAATAATTGTCCAAACAGATAGGCGTATCAAAGTTTCGTTACAGTCAGCACATTATTTACGGGTGGTTTCGACGTGGTTCTAATGAACAGCTCGCTTGCAATGAGTTTTTCGCCTCTACTTTATATTCCAATAATTTGGGCTTGAGCTCTTGCCATGCGTCTGAGTTGCACTGCCATCATCGAACTGAAATCATTGGAAGTCTTTTGGACGTATCCCACAGAAGAATTGAAGCTATTGACAAGAGAAACTCGATTGGAAGTCTTTTGGACGCATCTCACAGAAGAATTGAAGCTATTGACAAGAGAACCTCCATAGTTGATTCCGAATTTGTTATTATTTTGATTAATAATCGCACACTGACTATCCTTTTCAATGAAATGAGAGATTACTTTGTGCCATTTAACCTTTACTGGAGTTCATGGAGAGTCGAAGAAATTGTTGCAGTACCAAATGTTCGAGTGCATGCTTTGAGTGACCGTTTGCTGGGATGTGCAAAATGGTACGGTAGCTCATGCATAATATTCATTACTTTCATCAGACATATCCAATAGTGAGAGGCTTTTACGCAACGCAACAGAGACAATTATTGACGAGAGACGTAGATGATGGGTGTGACTAAATGCATGAATAGTAATAAGAGGATTTGAGTGGATATCGAATGAGATTCTCTCATAAAACGATATCGCAACTTATGATGGCCTCATAAGGAGTCGTTCAATTAATACATGATTAATTAATTTTATTGCGCTAATATAAGCATTGTTGGCCTATCATCCATTTGAAACAATTCAAAACTATCGAAAAGATATTGCATCTCTCAAAAACCAGTCAGAAGATCCATTGCACGTTCATCCATAATTTTCACTGTACTGCTTGCTCATACTCACAATCGAACTCACTCTTCATTGTATTTCACCTAATGTTCATTGCATTCCGATTCATTATGTATTATTCAGATCGCACTCCGAACAAATGCTGCAATGACAACGACTAGCGATAGCATGGCATCTAGCATAACGGATGTGTATCGCAGGAATGACTTACAGCATTCATGTAGAGGTGGTGGCGAGGGAACGGCCGGAATAGGCGCTACTCACTTGGCTGCTATGGATCGAAAAAGAGCAGCCTCGACAGAGCTGAACAGATCGAGTGCCGATAAAAGAAGGTATGAACTGTGGCCAAAATTATTCCACGAGAATGTGCAATATCACTGCAGCGGCTTCCAAAGAAACCCAGACTTGTATTTCATCACGGTGTCGCTCGTTCCCGTTCTTCAAGATCGACGATTAATCCGTTCAGAAAAAAAACTAATCTCAGTACATTCTGACGAGAAGAATGTGGATCAGTTAAGCAGTTGATATGATTTAAGGTTTGACACATTGTTAAATGTAACAGCCCTAACGCATTATCAATGTAACTTATGCACAAACACTTTCAGAAATTGATGAAATTAAAAATTTTTTCAGCAAGTGGTCATCGTCTTCGTCTGGTGATGAGGAAGAAGACGATGCTCTGAGTTCAGGATCACAAGATGATGACGAATCAAGTACGGTTGATGAGCGAACCGATACCACCACGCCGAATGCTCCGATTGAGGTGTTACACTGATGAATTACATATTTAGTTTTTTGGTTTGTGTTGATCTCACTCGCTACAAAATCTAGTTCTAATCAAAGAATTTCAATCATCTAATCCATATAATCGAATTGCTTCCAGTTGTCTAGAGATATCATGATAACGATACTTCCAGGCATTCTCGATGCAGTGTCCAGGATCGAATTTAGCTACGATGTTCCGCAATCATCCCATTAACACACATAGTAGGTTTTAATTGATCATCTGATGCATCGTTAGAATCTGTGAGGAAGTTAGTGGATCATTTGAAAATTGATCGAAATTAACGATCGAAAAGAAAATTGGGAATTACTGACGTGATTGATGGATTGCAGTGAGCGGTGCCGTAATGGGCTATCCAATCCAGCCGTATTTCACAAACATGACGAATGCACCAATGGGCAGAGAATTCGCCGAGTGTACAAACATGAACATGGGCTTTCTACCAACACATCAGGTTTTGTGGGCTCTTTTGAATTGCCCTCCGAAAGGATCATACTTTCGCTGCTGGTTGGAAATTTTCGTGCAATAATCCATTTGAAATTCAAAAAATCGCCTTCCAATCGATCGATATTCAAGATCAATCAATTTTTTGCACGAGTTGTATCGATCAAAAATCTGTATCACAATTTTGCTCTCGGATGCGACAACGAATGTTCGAAGAGATTATCTTGACGAAGTTTGATGAATAAAGTTTTTAGATGGCCTATGGGATGTCTTTTCCACCGACATCGCACTATGCGTTCGGTTACGGTACGTCCTGCTCAACAGAATCGTTTGTGAGGCAACAACAAGTGGAACCGATGAACAATTTATCACAGCCGATTCAATTACCACTTCGTGATGAACTGAATACCGATAGTGTTGGCATTCTGTCGGTATGTTGCTACTTTTAGTAGTCCTGTAATCCTCTTGTGAAATTCTGAATCTATCGCTTTTCTCAAATTATTTCTGGTTATAAATTATTTTTTACGATACGCATCGCACAATCAAGAGTTCATTTTTCAGGAGCTTAGCCCAGAATCTTCACCTGGCTCAACTGAATTATCAACGACTGTCTCTAAACGTATGTCTTGTTGCAAACTTTGCAGTACTCCAACGAAACTTCACCTGAATCAGTGTATAAAATCAAATTCTCTTTTCATTACATCACAAATTTCAGCATGCGATTTCGCAGCCGACGGCTGTCAGCCACGCTCGCTGAGCGTTCTAACTGCCTACAGAATGCCATCATCAAGTGCACTGTACAATAATCACGGCTCATTATCGTCGCATTCGGATAGCTTCTGTACGGTGCCTGGCCGCACGTCATTGCTGAGCTCAACAACCAAATACCATGTAACGGTTGGTGAAATACAACGACGTATCTCACCTCCAGAATGCTTGAATGCTTCTCTTCTTGGCGGTATCTTAAGGAAGTAAGTTGATCAACTCGTTTTGGTCAGTCACCACGATTCACTTATGATTTACGAATGCGATGGAATGCTTCATGCGATTATTCATTCACGATTCATTTATGCTGATGGCATGCTCTCTTCGGCCCGAAATTACTATCTTCGTTCATTTCGCAAACTTTTCTGATGCAATTATCAATGATTAGTAATCAGAACTACAAAAGATACCACATTTATAACGACACAAATTTATATGGCTTGAATGCTCTCGATTAGAACCACCGGTAAGGGAAAGTTGGTTATTACAAAGTCTGAGTAAGTGTTGAACTGGATTTTTGATTTGATAGAGCAAAATCGAAGGATGGCGGCAAAACACTTCGAGATAGTCTTAAACAAGTTGGATTAACACTGCCAGCTGGGCGAAGGAAAGCGGCCACTGTGACAGCGTGGACAGCCTTAGTTGAAGGTAATGCGCATTTAATTTTTGGCTCAGTGCGTTAATAAATCTCCTCTAGGACCTAAGCAAGAGGATCCGCAAATTTTAAAAGAGGCATCTTGAATTTTGCAATTTCTTGTAGATATCTGAACGCACTGAAAAGAAAATCATTGAGATGTAATAAAGACTGAAAAGAGTTTTGTTCGAATAACGATCTTTCATCTAAATAAAAGTGTTCAAACATGGTATTGCTGAGTAGAATCAATCGTTCACTGCTGAGCAAGATGAAGAGGTTTTTCAGAGGAAGCCCTTCATATGGCCAGGGATTTTGCAACGCTTTGCGAGAAAGACTTTCCAGTACGTCATATGGCTGATTATGCCTGTAAGAAGAGCGTATGGCAGGAGGATATTGAACGGAGACGCATCATGATAGAACATGCCAAGTTATTGATTATGCTTTTGAATTATTTATTTATTTAATCAGCAAATCAAACTCATTACGAGTCAATGCCTCTCTGTTATCACCAATATCACTAATATCACATTCTTCCTTCCTTGGCATTCTTCTTTCCGCGCAGCTAACGATAATAGCGTTTGGAATCATTTATAAAATCCCTCTAAAATGACCATTATTAATGACCATTGTAAAAGGCATGACCATTATCATTTGTAAAATGATAATGATCATGCCTTTTTGAATTATTACTCATCCTATATTTTAACATGGGACTATCTGATACGATATTTTAACATATAGTATCAGATAGTCCCATGTGACATTTTCTTGTAGTTAGTGGCTTTCAGAGTCGAAAATCATTCGGTTTAGTGGAGAATGTGTTCTATCCGATTGCGTAAAGAAATCTTAAAGTTGGTAACAAATCCAAAAATGGCACAAAAATAGATCCATTTTTAAATGAATTTGTAAGAGTATAATTGCGATGAAGATCGTGTTTTAATGTAGCGGAGGCAACAAAATAATTTGGTTGATTTCGGGTGATTTAATACTGTATTGATGAGTAAAATCATTCCATAATCAGGATTGTAATGAAAGAACTGATTGATATCGTAAACGCTGATCGAAGTCCTATTTGCGGTAGTCAACCAGCGATCATTCTCGCACCACCTATTCAACAAAGACTCACCCATTTCTCTATGGTTCGAGTTGTTTCTTCTTCTCTCCGAATTCAGTTAATTATGTTGGAAGTATTATCACGTTTCACGATATATGATTTCAATTTGTTCGAGCTGAATTTGCATCAAGAAAAGTGTTTTGTATTGGGAAGGATATCTTGGAAAAAAAAAAACATTGTGCGCTCGAAAAACATTGTCTCACATTGTTGATTCGTTTTACCGATCTCTTTGATTATATGTCATCCAACGTCAATCAGCATTCCACTGTAATAGAATAATCGCATTTTACTGCACAGCTGTTTTTTCTAGTTGACTCATGGCTTCGGAAATTTGGCCTTTATTGCGGTGTTTGATTCGATCAATTCAATTTTGGACGAAATGTTACGCATCTGCGATCGGAATCAACCGATGGCTATTCAACACAATCCACATCAACAGGCGCAGCATCCGTTAATTGCGGCCTCTTCTTCGCATATTCAGCATCCTTCGGCTTCTGCATTTTACTGATGCATCTTTCTCAACTAAATTTCAATTGGTCAGAATCAGTTCTCATTGCCACAAATTTCATCGATTCCATTCTGAAGTGCTATTAGCCACTAATATTTATTTACATACTGATAAACACAATGCCAACTCAACATTCACTTCAGACGATAACAAATCAGATGCCGATCGATATGGACACAGTCAATCACCACGGTCATACACACCTCATCGCAACTCCCAACCACACTCCCATCATCAGCAATCAGCCGCTGCATTCGATCCCCACTCAGCCATACGGTACAATTCGCAAATAGTCTTCCAGTGGTTTTGCAAATTTGCAGAATGGAAAAATTAGAAGGCAAAAAATGGAAATAGAAAAAAGTGATGAACAGAAGTCAAATGATGTCAAACGACTATATCAGCAATCATACGCGTTCGAGAAGCTGATGAAGGATGTTGTTTTGAAGAGAACGTGAGGTGAACGTATGTCTCTGCTCAGATCGGTGATCCAATGTGACAGTGGGAATAGCAGCTGTTGATCATGGTGGATGGTTTGAAGATGGTATCACAGCCAACTGATACTGCATTAATTTCAATGAAATATTTTAAGTTTTGCTCAACAATTATTTATTATTGCTCTTCTTTCTTTTAGTGTTTCTGTCGTCTCATCGTTGCCTGAGCTACGGTTCTATGAACAACGTCATGTTACGGTTACTTTTAAGAAATTAAGAAAGTGCTTCCACGTTTATATCTATCACAAATGAGTGTAATTGAATTCAGAAGCAAACTGAGGTAATCAGTGTTTTTCCTGTCCGGTTCAGTGGTTGATTTTGATCAAATTAATCGATTAATCAGTTAAATGCTGTCTGCGCATAGCACAAAAAAAGGTCTTTTGTGCTGCATGATCAATTCTTAAAATTTATAGTCTTCCAAATTAATCATTGAAAAAATTTAATTATCCTTTCATTTGTGGCTTTTTATCGCTTTGTATGTCATGTATAAAGTCTTTATCAATGAATTTATTTTCTTGATGATTATTTACGTTTATGTTTTGAAAATATTCCAGTCTTCTGCACTATCAGCCAATCTTCCATTATAACATCAGTAATGTGTATACGACGTTTGATTTTCTGCAAATTGTATCCGTCAACGTGATGTTATAATTGTATGTGATGTGTCGATGCTTGGATACTAGGAATCAGAAATAAAACTGAAATGCGTATTAAACGGATGCATAGAACTGAGCAGAAAAGAGGCAATGAGCAGAGAAGAGGACTATAATCGTTCCAAAAAAATTTTTGACACTGAAAAATTCCACGAAGAAGAACTTTTGTCCACAAGAAATTATGCATTCAACACGAAATTCATGCTGTAATCAGTGTATACATTACTGAGACAATACAGTTTATTCATTTCATAATGAACGAATAAATGACCGCTAGCATTGTTGAGCTCTTAAATTTTGATATTATTTGATACCAATTTTCTCGGAGACATTAATCAAAATTGAAGAAAAACTCGATTCTACATCATTACGAGATCGTGTTCAGCGAAACGAGCGGCTCAGTGTAAGATACACAAAAATAACCGCTGAAGTATTTGCTGAACTTGAAGCGCTGAGCTCAGTTCACGATGAATTTCAACCGAAACACTGCATTAATTGTGAGTACAATGCGAGAGGATATCAATCATTATAGATGCGGTTAGCAAGCATTAACGAATGCTTTGCGTGAATAATTGACAAATTGAAGTGGTGCAGATCATTTGCTCGATGCAGTTGAGCAATTCAGTTGTTCTGCTTCGAACGTTACTCGCTGTTCGATATATTTAGATCACTGATCAGAATCTTCGATAACGGAGGCAAGTTGATCTTAAACAATGCTGAATGTTAGTAACAACGAGCAAACGATCAACAGAGCTAGAATTCGTTACAAAAGGCGCATAAAACAGAAATTCAACACTACTTATTTGAGCACTTCCATTGTCATCCATCACTGTCGACTTTTGTTGTTGATGATTCAGTTCGGTTTCACTTTTCGGTTTATTGAAGAACTGGATTGAACTGTGAATACGCAGGGTGTAGTTTGATTAGTGCTTTCTGAATTGTTGTTACGTGCTTATTCTCTTATTAAGTTCTGTCATGCTCAGTGAAGTCCGTGTCAATCCCAAATTTACCAATCCGTTTGAGAATTTCTGGCCTCGGGAAGTACATTGGCTACATTTGACTTATAGAAATTGCAGAATCATTCTTCGATAATGAGTAAACGTTGTGGATTGTTACATGCTATTTTCTTCTTGACTGGTACGTTTCTGAATGATCACTTCGCATAACTTCAGCAAGCCTTGCTTAAAACCTTCCCGAATCAGTTGAATTGCCAAGCAAAATCACTGTTGTTCAAGTTGAACGTTACATTCGAATCGGAAGAAAAACGCCAACTAATTGGAGGACCCTTTTTCGAAAAGCAGTGAAAGAGTCTCAAATGACTTGCGATTAGCTGATAGTGATAATCGTTTTTGACATACAGCCTATTTCATGCCCCGTGTTGGACGAAACATAGCTAATGCTGTTTGTGAATGGAAAAAGAGGCAGGCACAACTCAGTGTCGGTATCACCACAAGTTAATGTGAGCAATGCTTTCCAGCGATTATCGTAAGTCTCACTGATGCCCGACCGTTCGATTTCGAGCAATACGAGCCAATCGCCACGAACGAGACATCTGCTTCGGATTTCGACCAGCATTCAATTGAGCAAACAGCATTTGTTGTTGGTAAGTTTGTCTTCCTTCAAAACACGTTCTTCCGTCGGAATTTTTGTATCAATTAAATAAGTGCTTAATATGACCATTTCAGAATACTCGAATTTGTGTGCGCACCGCAGCGATGGAAACTACGCTTTGGGATGTATGAGTGAATACGTAAAGTGTATCAGAAAACATATGATAATCATGAATTGCGGTGAATCGCTTGTTTTCAACGAGAAACTCGGTCAATGTATCCCTAGGTAAATCCATCTTTTACACTGACGATATTGCCTATTTGAGTTCCTCTCACCAGTACTATGAATTTTCAGTCACCAAGTGCATCAAAAAAGGTTTCGCGCAGCAATTTCTGAAAACGAGACGATTTTAGTATGATGCTGAATTGAATGAAAAATTTAATTTTCAGCAGTGCCGTCAACGCCTGCTCCGACTTACCATATCCACCGTCAACTGAAGCTCCTTCAGAAGTTGAACATAATATTACCGTAGCCAGTGAAGCACCAACGGTCACTGAGACTTCAACAGAGTTACCGAACTCAGTTTGCGTTCATAAGATCTCGGGTACGTACGCCAATGGTTGTTCGTCGGAATTTATCGTTTGTGTTGATGGATCTGCCACCATAATGCGATGTCCTGCAACGTTGGTTTATGACGAGAAATCACACCTGTGTCTCGAGAAGGTTAGTAACGCTTCTACAACATTTCTAAAACATTTTTGTCATGTTCGGATTCTACCGTCAATTTCTGATAAGAATTTTCTTAAGAAGCACTGACTGACCTACTATCTGCATTGCCAACATTACTTGCTGGATTCAGACGCGACAGCCCAGCACAAAACGAGTCCTACCATTCTTTAGAGCAACAACTTCTCATACCTGATCAATATGCGCTTATTTAAGAAAGACGTGGAGGTCTGCGGTGGTCATGCCACGTCGTTACCTGTCACAGAGACAACGACTGAAGTAGCGCAGGAGGAGACAACAGCCCCGTCAACCCCACAGCCAACACCATTACCTGGTGAGCATCAGCTACTTTGATTATCGCTTTTGTTGTAGCGATATCGTAAATGACATGCGAAGTGGAATGTCAGAATAACAGGTTTGATTCGTCACAAAAGAATGCAATTTGTGGAGTTTTTGCGAGAGGGAGCGCAGAAGTTTGACCGATTCGACTCACGATCAGTTGATCTATAGGTTCATTGATTGATTTGATCTGTTTTCAGAGTTTTCTTGCCATAGTCTTCCTGATGGAATCTACGCTCAGCATTGTTCTTCAGTGTTCATCGCTTGTTCTCATGGTCGTTCAATTGCAATGCATTGCCCTGCAGACCTCATTTTTGATCCTCACTTGAAAGTATGCCAATGGAAGGTGAGCATTTTGATCATGTGATTGGATTTTGCGGTTTTGGATTCCATAACTTGGATGTAAACTGACAGAATATACTTAACATATCACGAGATATTTGATTATTTATGCGTCAGCGTTAGAATTTAAGCAATAGTGTTCGCGTTTGCAGGACAAAGTCCTTGACTGTAACGAGGTGGAGCCCACGAAAGAAACTCCCCTAGAGACTACGTTGGCACCCGAAATAATTGCGAACGTTACTGATGACAATGAGATCGCTTCCGACACAATCACCGAAACAATCCCAACAACAGCACCATCAGGAGGTGGATTAGGATGAATTTTCCATCAAGAGATTCTTTGATTCACGATACATCATCCTCAATCTCCATGCATGTGTTCATCACAAGTGATTGTTTAATTTCAGATTCTACATTCTCATGCCACGGTCTTCCGGATGGTATCTATTCGCAGGGGTGCTCAAAAACATTCGCTCTCTGCGCAGCTGGCATTGAAACGAGCGTTAAGTGTCCTGGACGTCTATTCTACGATGCGCAATTCGAGATGTGTCGTGTGAAGGTTGTCGCTTCCTGCTAACGAATGCACTGATGATATTTTGATGGAAATTTCTGATTGTAGCAATTATTGAAGGGAAAAGCTTTCGATGATTATATTCGCGTCATTTCAGAAATTAAAAATCGCATTGTTGCTAGCTTATTCACACTTTTAAGGCCAAAATACAAGAGTGCATGAATCCTGCAACAGGCGATCTGCCCGAGCCTGGAAATGATGAAGTAACCACAGAACATCCAATGCTTACGATGACTGATGTGATCGTTAACTCTGATGAGCCAAGCCTGCCTACTGGTGAGACTAGTGATCGGTCGTTTCCCTCTTTGATTGACGACTCATATGGATTGATGAAACTTGAATGCATAGTGCTCATTTCGATTTCAGAAATATCATGTGTCGGTCGTCCAGATGGAATGTACGCTCTCGGATGCTCAACAGAGTTCGTGGCGTGTGTCGCTGAAAAAGTGTATAAGATGGTCTGTCCGGCTGGCTTGAAGTTTGAAGCTACGGCGAAGAAGTGCCTTTATGAGGTTATTTCCAATCAGTCCTCAGTTTATAGCATAGCACATTGCATAGACTTATTTGAGTTACCTGCCTGCACTTACATGTGAATGATCACATTCATTTTATATGATGAAGGGAATGAGAACAATACAGTTGAATCGTTCATCTCGAAGTAAATTATCCTGTTTCAGCGGGATGTGCCGGCGTGCCAGGGAGCATCAACAACACCGATTCCTGGAAGTAAGACTCGCTTCATTCGTCCTTTTCAAGAAGGAATCTAGAAAAATTTTTCTCCTCTCTTTTGTCTCGAAATTTTCATAGAAGAAAATTTCGAAAGAATTTTGGCCATAGTTTTCTCACAGCCACAATTTTGGTTCCCTGATGATATTGTGTGATATCTTGAGTGGAGTTCGTTCACGAATCATTCATCCAGATTTCTCGTGTTCCGGATATCCGGACGGAATGTACGCCCAAGGATGTTCGTCTGATTTCACGGCGTGTGTAGCTGGTAACCCGATTGCAATGAAATGCCCTGCGAATTTGAAGTATGATCAGGATGAGAAGAAGTGTCTTTATGAGGTTGACACTTTTAGTAATGTGTTGTCGTTTCGCTTGATGCTCTCTCCGCACGTGCTGAAATCAATAAGGGAATCTTTTGAAATTTCCGATCGTACGTCGATTCTTTCCGCAGTTTTCTTTTGCTGATGAGATAAAATTGAAGTAAACATTGAAATTCACTTGGCATTAAAATATTCTCAAATAAATGATAGCGATTTATGACCGAACGTTAATAAATGTTGTTTAGTATCAAGTGAGCGCTTGTCAAGCAACACCACCTACAACGGAAGAACCGTCATCAACTGATACAATGGCCGATTTTGTGACACCCATTACGCCGTCAACTCTGCCCATCGGAGGTGTGAAATTTATTTGTGTGAAAAAATTCAGACATTTCACATCACGTCAACAATTTTAATGATATAGTCACTGATTTTAGCCTCTCCATGCTCAGCGCTCTCTGAGGGCATTTACGGTCAAGGATGTTCATCCAACTTCGTGGTCTGCTTCAAGAAACGAACCCTTCTCCTCAGCTGTCCTCACACACTTGCTTTTGATGCAGTAACTAAACGTTGCCTACCACAGGTTAATCGCTTATAAAAAGTACATATTGCGATACATTACGATTAACCAATTGTACAACTGTACAATACAATAATCGAAATACGATCAGCCAATCGACCAATTTTTAGCCATTCATTCAAGTGGTTTCTCACAAAAATTGCTACTTCAATCGACTCGAAATGAGAATTCAACAATTTGTAACTTATGAATGTAAGGCTTTGAAACTTGCAGGCATACGTGTTGGCATGCACTGAAACAAAGATTTCAATCGTCGATGCGTTACGCAATGAAACTGAAATTGACCAACTAACATCAGCGTCTACTTCGATGCCAGAAGCGAGCGAAGAAGTCTCAACCATCGCTCTTGAATCCACACACCCAATGCTTATCAAACCATCCTCGACGCCATCGACCATCAGTCACATGCCAATGTTCGCTGCTCCACAAGGTGCGGACAGTTTTTTAACTGACCGAGATTTGATTTGAGATTTGGGCAGTAACCAATAGTCTATGTCTGTTCTCAATCACTAGATGGGGAATACATGAAGCAATCCACAGCAGTCCAAGTTGACGGAGTAATTCTGCGCCGAACGGTACCATTGCTTTTTTGAGTTCGTCCTTTAACCTCAATATTCGAACCTGTTTTCAACGAACAGCTTCCTATTCAGAATTATGCATCAACGAACCAACGGGATCATTCTCATTCGGATGTTCATCATTTTATGCGGTTTGCTCGTACGGCAAAGCACACCTGGAGCTTTGTGAAGGCAATCTGAGATTCGATATTGAGTCGGGTGTTTGCATTGAGGAGGTTTGTTGAACGAATAAATTTGCTCTTCTTTGACTAGTGCTCATCGTATGTTACACGTGCGATTTGTCTGATCAGCCTTAGAATCATCCGTTTCATCACACACATCTCTCCCATGTATTCCCACTCTTCAAATTCTATTCCATCTGAATCAATGCAGTTTCCGTAAACTCTTCAAACAATTTAAGTTGCTTGTCCATATGAGTGCCCAATTTCCATCCATTCCGTCGGATCTCCAAATTGTCAGAATATTCAAATTGTTAGCTTAAAGAATACCAACATCGATTTCAGGTGTTTGTTGCTGCATGTACTGAACACATGACAACCGAACCGACCACACCAACCACACCAACCACCGTATCTTCTGATGCAACACCACCGTGTCCAGGGTGCCCACCGTGCATCGTGTGCCCCACATGTGCACCGTGTCCACCATGCGAATGCGATACTACCACTCCGGAAGCAACACCATCGTCTCCTGTTACACCCCAAACACCAGCCCCAGATGATACCACCACTCCAGAATTAGTAAACACTCCACCTGGTATGCCAAAATTTCTTTCTGTTCTTCACTTCTATAACTTCTTGAAATGATTGCTGATGTTGCGGATAATTTGTTTGTTGCTGTGGACAAACAACTTTGATAAATTATTAATTAATAAAATTATTAATTTTTGTAAGGACACGAGGAATGTTGTTGATAATTGACAACATCATAGTAATAAGTGTTTAAATAGAACCACCACATGAGCTCATTGATGATCCAAGTACCATTCAACCTTCTACAGAACTAACAGAAAGTGACATCAATCCAGGTTTCAAGCTTGCTGGATTTATGCATTCTTGAAATTTATTCTCATTTAGTCGTGCACGATTTGGAAGCATCGGATGCTTGCGGAAGTAAACACAAAAAGATACAATCGTTTGGTTTTAGATTGCACTGGACGTGACGGTAGTTTTTATGACTTGGGATGTTCCTCTGAATTTTTCAAATGTTCTGGTGGGGAGGCGATCCTCGAGAAATGCCCATCGTTCATGAGATTTGATATCATCAGTGCACAGTGTCTCACAGAGGTTAGTCGTTTGTGTTTGGCATTGCAAAACTACCACAAGACCAGTCGCTTTCAGGAATTTTTATCGCAAATTCTGATTTTTTGTCGATACTTCAGGAATACGTCTACGCTTGCGGTGGTCATATTCTACCACCACAGAGCAGCACCACTACGATGGCAACCACGACCGCTGCAGCTAGTGAACCTGAGCATGGTATTTTTTGAATATAGCGAAACTTGTTTTGTGAAAAAATTGACTGATTCTATGACAGCAAAATTGATTGGTTGATATCGAATTAGTTATTTCGTGGGTTTTGATTTTACTTCCCTTCCATTTTATGAAACACTGAATGAGGTGAAATTTTTAGGGTCGGACGAACCGAAAATTATCGTAATCGTCGAAAAGGTCCTCCCCAAGAAAGGCGAACCAACGAAGCCACCGAAGCTTGGTGAGACCTAGATTGGATTGCAATCATGAATATTCCGTTCTGTTGTGATCTTTTTGTTGTGAAATCATTAGAAATTCTGGTATGTTGTCGAAGAATCGATGAAACGCAGTAATGACTATTGCAAGATTTCTTTTTAAATAATCGGTGAAATATCGTCAAGGATGCAGCTAACATTGTGGCAAACAGTTTCTTGATTAGAGAATTGAAATTTTAGTATTCCCATGTGAGGGTCTCCGCAATGGATACTATGCGTTGGGATGTTCATCGGAATTTGCTTACTGTATGAATGGTAAAACCGAATTCGAGCACTGCCCAGACGGTCTCAAATTCGATCCAGACCGCAAGCAATGTCTGAAGACGGTGAGCGATCTCAAGATTCGCCACTAGGCTCAACTCTTTTTCATCAGATAAACGTTATGAGATAGAATCGGAGGAATTCACTCAGATCATAAGGATATTGATGAAAACTATTGATTACAGGCTCATGTGAAGTTGTGTCAAGGATTCACGAGCGTGGAGCGTAAAAACAGCGTTGGCTCGGGGTTGTATTGTAAGTTTTCTTCGTATTCGTTTGTTTTTATGCGTTTAATTGTAAGATGTTCTGCTAAAAAAGAATGCAACGTTCAAAATGCTTTGAAATTTATACTTTATGAACGCGAAAAATTAGTGCGTATAGTATATAACTTAATTCCAGGAGGATTCGATCAGCAGTTGTATGGTACGTAATCGAAGAGTGATTTGCATTTCAAAGACTTGTTTCTATGTTTCCATTTGATTTTAGTACAATGTGATATTATAATTCAATTGTTTTATTGTGTTCTTAATAGCACTTCAAGTTATTTGTTCATGATGTTGTATTGTGATTTTGATAAGTTTTGACTGAAGTCATAAATGTAATTTAGACTGTGATTGAATATGTTATGAATATTATCGTTTCGCGAATAAATAAAGCTCATAAAACTCTACGCTTCGATAAAACAACGAAACTATCACCTACATGCGAACTGATTACACACAGCACTCCAGCTGGAAAGGAACGATTTGTGAAATCTTTCACCAATAATTCGGAACATAAATATTCTTCGCGGTTGAAATTGAAACTAATGATGAACCACACTGATTTATATTAGATCGATAGAAACTAGATTATTAGCTACGACAAAGTAAACGTGACGATTCTTTACTGATGGCAGGAATAAGGGTTAATTATTGGAAAACATCTTACAAATAGTGTTCGTCGGGGAGCAATTTTTTGCACGGGGGGGGTCCCCGCGGGGAGTAAATTGGACGAGGGGGTCCCCGCGAAAAAGTCGGGGAGCAAATTGCGCGGGGAGGTCCCCGCGGGGAGTAAATTGGACGGGGGGATCCCCGCAAAAATGTCGGGGAGCAAATTGCGCGGGGGGAGCGCTCCCCGCGTTCCCCGCCGGGGTCCCCGACGGGGACCCCGTTCCCCGACGAACACTACTTACAAAAGTGAGATATTACGACAAAATCAATCGGAATTTTGCATTGCACAAATTACGCGATGAAGAAGATATCGCATTCGTAATCACATGAGAGTGACCGGTCGCAATTGATTTGAAACACCTTGAGGAGCAGTAGCAGCAGCCGGATCACTACTGTTATCAACTGTTGGATTGTTCAAAACGTGACGTTTCTCAGCGACACGATCCAAAGCGCAATCAATTATCAGCCATGTAACGGCATTCAACACAATCCATCCTATCCATCGTAGAATTTCAGCACCCATTCGTAATTTACAACCTGAAATCATTCATTGGAATTCAGAAAAGTCGAAGAAAATTTCAGGAAGTGTGATTTGTTATGAGAACTTGTTAACAAATTCGTTCGAAAGGAGGAATTTCAATGATCAGGTTGTTCAAGATTTCAAACGGGTTCAAACTACGCTGATGAGATCGTTGGATTTTTTGTTTTGTTTCCTTGTAGAGCGACAGGTCACCCCTAAAGTAACCTGCACGAACAGGCATCTCGATATGTCCTAAACAGCTCAAACCGATTCCAACGATAAACGTATAACTGTTTGGGTGTAAAAATCAGTTTTACATGCAAATAAAAAACAGTTTTACACCGATTGTGATCTTAACACGATACTCCCTAAACATATCATCTCAAAAACCGATGTTAACGACTGATTCTGTGGTAATTTGTTGGCTTTTTGCATGATTTAATTGACTCAAGCATGTGCCGATCAAGAAATCGACGCTAGACAATTTGATGATATCGAATATACTCGAATACCATCCGGAATGTCCGGAATGTCCACACCATATTCGTTGAACAACGCCATCAAATGTTTATCATCAACAAAAACAACATCATTTTTGATGTTGTAGATCAACAATGCAGTTAGAAAAACGAGCGCAGATATTTCACTGATCAGATAAACTTCCTGAAATTTGACACTTCAATTAGATTCATCAATTGAGGACAGTGAATATTTAAGCAGAACTCCTCGAAAAACAGAACGCAGTTCATCCGTAATCAATTCAGAATTTATTTTGATCGAAAAAAATCTTTCCTGAAAGTTTTATATGATTCCAAAAATTCTAAACTCAAAAAAATACCCCCAAAAGTTTTCCACACCAGCCGATCCAAAATCTCGCTAATTCAGAAAATTCTTAAGTAACAACGATTCAGTTGAATTGATCAGCTAGTAGCTAAGTCTTAATTGTAAGTAACGAACTGCAGAATAATTCAAAAAATTGTTTCACATAATCACGAAGACACTTTCGATAAGCTGAAAGTACTCAGACTGGTGGCAGTCAGCGATTAATATGAAGGCAAATAACCTGTACGAACAAATGTGCAGCAATTAGGCCAGGCACTTCATGGAACATTCCAATAGATAACAGTACAACTGATACGATAAAGACCACTGCTTTAATAGCGGTGAATTGATGACCGCTGTTTATAGTGAACATAAACTGATGTGTTGCATAAGCAGCGAATATAACTGCCAGCAAACGTGCTAACGTCTGCAATATAATTAATTTGTTCACTGAGATTAGCAAGCAGTCTCTGAATCGGTGGCGTACCTGAGGTGGAATGGAGGAGGGGGAGGGGAGCGGGAGGGGAGGAGGAGGGGGAGGGGGAGGGGGGGAAGGCGGAAACGCAGTGGACAAACCACTCCCTACTAAAAAAATTCTAGTTACACCATTGCTCTAAATGAATGTTTATTTTTCAGATGTTCACTCTAAAGATGTCTACAGTACACGTGCTACGTCCATTCTCAGCTCTACAATCTATATTCATTTGTAATGATCAAAATAACACCAGTGAATACTTTTCGCTCATCTCTCACAATAGCAACGAAAGAAGTCTGTTGTAAAGGCTTGAATAAGAGACGAAAGACTGAATTAGTGATATCAATTGATTGATTAGCATATATATCAATCCTAAATTTAACTCTCTCGCTAGTTGTGACGGTTAGGATAATGTATCTTATCAGATCACTTCTCTTGTAAACTGCTCAAAGTGTGATGTGAGGCTACACAACTTTGAATTATAGGTTTCCTAAAGTCGACTTTAAAATTTTAACCCACTGGCTCGTAACAGAAGACCTTATTAATTTATCATTGAGTTCTAGCTCTCCTTCGAGGGATACAGCCACCATTGCATGACTTTTAAAACTCAGCTTACGATTAGTGTATCTCTTCGATACATCTGTGTGGATTCCGTCAATCGGATTAGTATCAGATTTTGTTGCTTTAACTTACAATAACATTAATAGTCTTGTAACAGTCCTGAAGTATTCCGCTGGTGTTTTTGTCATTGCGATAATCGTCAGCAGTGTGAATGCTCAACGTCGAGAATGCCCTTCGTAAATTATCCGTTGCGGTGCCATTGAAATTGGATGGAATCATTGGATGACACGCTGAAATGAAGGAACTTCGACGAATTTCGATACAACGAACCCAAAAGGGTACAGCAAACCAATGCAATTTGAGGAATAAAGCGGCAAACGAACCAGTTAAGACGACTTTATAGGCTCACAAAAATGGATGAATGCCTTTGATGGCATGCGATCACTATTTTCGTAGTGATATTATTCGCATTCAAATTATTGCTGCAGACCAGGTGAACTTGCGAGATATGCAAATTCCCGCAAGCAATTGCTTTCAATCAATTGAAATTTTCTCCAGTATTCTGAACATTCATCCAATCGGATATGCAAATTGGTATACCGCTCGGCTCGAGCAAAACATTACTACGGTTCGCGGAGGAAGGTTTGGTCAATCGTTTTGGTGTTCCTTTACTGAACACTATTATTCTTTTGAGAAGGGGGGTTTCTGTTACTTGGGCTCATTATAGGCTTTTGAGTAATAAAAGTTGTTCTACTAGTTTAGCTTTGACTTGTGCGCGAAACCAAGTGGTGTACCAGTATCATTGATATTACCGAGTCTGAGTCAGACTATGATTTGACTTGTATTTAATTATCAGTTTATTTTAGCGCAATCGAATATGTTAAAAGATTTACCTAAACCTGATCACTGAAACAAACACAATTAATGATTTTATTAATAAGTCAATTAACATGGCCATCAACATCACGTCAGTGCGTGACCATGCGTTTGTTTGGAGATGGACTCTTCATATGGACCATTCTTTCGGAGCAGTTCTTGAGAAATTGTTCTGACACGTTTCTCTCACATTTGTGATTCAGGATCCTGTGAATTCCGTCTTTTAGGTTTGCAATAGAATCTTCTTTTCCTTCAAGATTCTTATAAACTCATTCTATCAGTGTCCTCGGAGAATGCTTCTGTTAGAATGCTCTTCAAATCGTTCGTTCTTAACAGTTTTCTTTAGGATTTGGATAAAGTCTTTCTTCCACAATTGATACGAACTCATAAAGCTACGTTTCGTGTGAATTGTTCTTTCCTCCTTCCAGGTTTCTTATAAATCTCACAAATTTTTTCCGACTTTTCTTGTCCTAATCGATAGGAATCTTTTCCTGGCAAATGTTCTACGCTTACATGACTCTCAGCATCATTTATTCAGCAGAATTGTTGAATCGTAATAAATTCTTTCCTTAACATCTGCAGATTAAACTTACCGCCAGTATATTGATAGACTCAACCTTTTGCCAATTGTTTTGGAACGTGAAATAATTTGGCACTTTTTCCATCGACCATTTTGCAAAATAATCATCATTTCGGTCGACAGTGTGCGGTATCCGTGTTTTGGTGGCTGAACCCGCGTTCGTGGAATAAAAGTATATGCACTAAGTGACTTGAATTGAAATTTCCATCATCAGTACTCTTTATTCAAAGCAAAATGAAGGGGAAAAATCACGAGAATCCATTTATTCATTTACTTTCGTTTTTGAATGCGTGTCATTCTAATTGTTCATCGTTCGTAATGTAATTGAACGAGCGCTCGAAGGGTTTCAGTATGCATGGAGTATTTCAGTATGCAGTCTTCGAATGGATTACTTGCACAGTTGTATATTTACATGATGGCGTGTTTATAGGCGTTCGAGTGAAATAATCATATTCAAAACAGTTCTATTAAAATTCAATATTTCAGGTTTATTTCGAGAAATTTTCGATATTTTCCGAAAGAAAATATCGAACATTCAATGGCAGGTGCAACACATTTTTTATTGGGAATATGTACGAAAGATTACGTGATATTGGCAGCAGATCGTGCTTGTTATGCACATGGAGCCATAATGGTCACTGATGGTATGTTCGTAGCTTGGTAATTGATGAACCAGTTAGAAGAATAACCTCAATTCAGTTCTATATCTTCTAAGATTTCCTCCTCTCAATCAGTTTTCAAATATTGCTGACTTTACTTAATACCCTTTGTGATATTCTTGAATTCTGCTTATTGTCAGATGGCTGTGACTGAGTTTATGTAGTGGAATTTAACACGCAGTCGTTTTGCGTTATAATTTTGTGCAGTGCAAAAATAAGTTTCAGACCAAGATAAAAAGTTCGATTTGGGCGAGAAATTAGTGATGTTGTGTATTGGTGAAGATGGCGATGTGGCACAGTTCGGCGATTGGAGCAAACGAAATATTCAGCTTTATAAACTCAGATACGGTTGGTGATCATTGGGCAGTGAAATGGATTTTGTTTTGAATTTATTCGAAATCATCCTGAAATAATCACATTTAGATGAATGTTTCAGTGATTATAACAGTGATATTGAAAGTAATGATATTAGTTATTAAGGTCACGAGATATAGGTAATAATAGTAGTTTTCTTATTAAGGTTACGAGATGAGTCCTCGATCGTGTCATCACTGGATTCGACGAAGCATAGCTGAATCATTGAGAAGCCAGGATTATTACATAGTTGATACTTTGATTGGTGGTTACGATGAATTCGAGAAGAAGGCGTTCTTGGGATCGGTTGATTACCTCGGAAATGGGCTGGCTGATCAGGTTTATCTATTCACTTGTTTATTTAAGCTGCGGCAACACCTGCTTACATTAAACTAACATATCATACAGTTTACGATTAGTTTTTCAAATACTTTGACAGCATTTTCGTTCAGAGAATAACCGCATTTGTGAGTTTTCGCTGACGATGAGTGTTTTTCTGAGAGGGAGAAGAGAGGGCCACATTTACATCGGAGGCAGCTTAGTCACCCACTCTCATTTTGGCTTTGATTTTGGTTCCTGATTGTCCTCTGATTGGGCATCGTGTAGAGATACGAATAATAAGGAAGATTCTTTTTGCAGCCGTATTTGTTCCGAGGATTCGGTGGACGTTTTTGTTATGCAATCTTGGATAAATTGTACAAGAGCGGTTCGTTTTGCCAGTAATTATTCGTTTGTAATTGAATGATAGAGGAGTATTTTCAGGCCGGAGCAATTTTCAGTTAATTGAGCATTTTCAGATATGAATGAAGCAGATGGGCTGGTAGCCATGAAGAAATGTCTCGCAGAAGTGAAACACAGATTCATCGCCAATCTTCCTAGTTTCCAGGTTAATTTTAATAGTTTTGACGACAGTCTTTTTTTGACTGCATTTCCTAGAGTCCGTCCGTTGGTCAAATTTCACCACTTGTTTTCACTGAGGGAAGAAAAAATGCATCTGAAGAATTTTAAACAGTAGTGACTGGCGAATGTTCCTTCTAACGAATGAAGAACGGAAGGATCGTATCGTAACACAACTGAATGTAACCTCAACAACTGAATGAAGGTGCAGAATAGGTTTCAAAAACAGATCTTTACATGGGAAGTATTCCAGTTGAGTGCTCCTTTCCTTTTATATGCCTAAGCCGTGGTCGGCCCTGTAGAAAGTTTTGTGTTTATATGCGTTTTCTAATGCTGAAATGTTTGAGTGATGAAGAGTTAATGTAATTATTGAAGGTGATGGTCATCGACAAGAATGGATTCCGACAATTGGACGACGTGAAAGTTTGATATTGTTGACTTGAGTCGAGTCGTTTGTTATTTAAGTGATAATTGGTTCATGATGAAACGTTCTCATTTTGATTCCTTTTGTTCATCGTAAATATTCAGTTTCAATATGTTCATTTCAGTATTCATATTCTGTTTCTGCGTAATAAACAAAAATTTTTTTTTCAAAATCTCCAAGAACCGCATGCGAGGAAATTTTCAAATATATGGAATCGTGATAATTGTTTCTGAATTTTATTCATTTGAAAATGATTAAAAACCATTGCAAATAATGAGATCAAAAAAAAACTGTTGAAATATGTCAACATAATACAGGCGACTGTAGAAAACATCAAACATCATAATTATAATTTTATCAAGAAATTTATAGTTTTATTAAACGTCATAATCATAATTTTATCTAATTCTTTTATAATGTAATCACAAAATAATGAGCAAATATTCACTACTGAGTCACATAAGTGCAAATATATTATATTTCACCATGAAACAGCAAATTGCAAAATACCAAAAACGAACGCAGAAACAGAATGGTTATAAAAACTAACAGCTGACAGAAATTCTCAAAAATGAATCAAATTTTCAGTCGTACTGATACTAATAGACAAAAACAAAAAATCTCATATGATGAAAAACTGAACTCATGTAAACCCATACACAATGATAAATTCTTAGTGTATCAGAAAGATCTTTTTGTAAGGGAAAATTTCGGAGAGAACCTGGTGGCGATTATGAATTAATATATTAATCATGGAGTAATACAGTGATTACTGGAGTGACAGCTCCACAGGTGACAATAGGATGAATGCGGTAAACAATACAATACCCTAGCTGAATCCGATTTTGAGACAAAATTGGTCAGATGCCGTGCATTAAGTCCTCATATTTTTGACTGAGGCATACAGAGAATAGCATCGAAAACAACGGCACCGTAAACGACCTAGACTCGAACTAGTCATCTTCAAGCAACCTCTTTCAACAACTCCATTCGCTTTGCCTCAATCAGCTCCATACCTTTACCTTCCATGACTCGTTTCATCGACAATAAAGCACTACGTGTTCGTGCCGCATCGTCGTGACTTTTCATTTCGTTCGATGCCTTCTTATCATACTTCGAGTACACCTGAAATATTTTCATTTCAGTTTCCGTCAAATCCAGCTATAGTTTAACATTCAAAATTCAGAAGAAAGCAATCTAATATACGATTATTCAATTGCAAAACAATTTGAATCGAGTCTCGTCCGAATTTTCGTTCATATCTCTGAAACTATGCAACTTTCACCGATGAGATGATCATCAGTGTTCAATTACAATTCATATTCAAAACTGATTATCTAACTTGATTCAACGCTTCCTTGTAGTCGTTGAACATTTTTGCTTTGGCCGTATTCGCGAGTTGCTGTCGACGATCGCGAGTCATTCGCGGGACGGGTATGAAGAGAGTGACTCCTTCTTGCTGCGGATTGATGTTCAGATTCGACTTCTGCAATGCCAGTTTCGCGGCTTTGATCGCCGTCGGATTGTCATTGAAGTTGATCATCACCATTTGCGGTGACTTCAATACGACACGACCCAAACGATTCATTCGATGTTCCTGCAATTCGCAACACTCTATAGCTCAGCTAATCGATGTCGAATCTAAGAAATAAGGCAATTAGCGCTCTTTAGAGGGTACCATCAACATCATTACGATGTGATCTAGGATCAAAACGCAGCGATGTGATCTAGTGACCGAATTACCAACCTCCACGATTGCTTGTGATTTGATCTATACATTAGATCAGCATATAAGTCCCCAGATCAGCATATAAGCCATACTTAACGTTAAGAAGCACTGAAGCTATCATATAATATAAGCAGAACGATTGGTGCTAGATTTCATTCCGTGTCGTGTCTCCAATTGTATCGGTAGTATTATTAACTAACGGCGGTTTTATTAACCAATCAACGGTGTGGATTGTAACAATTACGAAACTAACCCTCCTAAAGATGAATTATATTAGTTTAAAGTAAGCAGCTTGCAATACTTATAAATTTTCATGGTACTGCAGTGAGCCAGAGAAGTCCACCAGCCATAGATAACGTTTAGAAGCATTCATGTTAGCATAATTACGGGTAATTTCAATGCGAAAAATGAAACGAAAGCCGTTAGAAAAAACCTCGTTATTGTCGAGTTTAACGACGATATCCTCATATGCTCTCAAATCAACTTGCAATGAAAAATGTTTCGCCAATTCATCGCTGAGAATCTCTTCCAACTGCTTCATTTCTTTCATCGCATCGTGTACGTACACATTATCCGCCTCGTTCTTCTTCTCCAGAAAATCATTCGGGGCCTGGAACAGACGATATGACAGTAAATAAAATACCTCGATATTCACAGATCGCTGAAAGATATTTGTGAATTGGATTTCCAAACAATATTTCTGCACGATGTCAAATATTTTGACACTTCAAAAGATTCCTCAATGGACGAACGAAAGTAAACTGAATATTATCGGATGTCACCTTAGTTTTCCTTTCATTTTTCCGCACTTTCATCAGTGCTGATGATGAATGAAAGCATCGAAATTGAGGCAATCTTATTAATGGAGTAATAACAGAATTACGGTCAATCAAGTCGACACTCGGAATTAATCTTGAAAATTCCGCCGTACTAGAACACTGCTGATGAATAATCGAGCAAATTCGTATCGCCTTACGATTCAACTGTTTCAGTAACATTCTGTTGACACGACAACCTGAAAATAGCCTTAAACGATGTAATAATAAACAGTGATATCAACAATAAAACGTAATGATAGTATCTTAATCAAACTCTGAACTGCACACGTATGAAGAAAAAGCACGGGAATCTGGCAGCTGAAAGAAACTAATTGCCTTGCAGCTTATAATTAAATTCCAGTTTCTCCTAGTACATCGTCATAGTGGGACTTTGAATAAATATTCCGTCGTTTGGTGAACTGCCACTCCGCTCGTATTTGGCGAACTGTTTGTATGCCTTTTAGTTTAGCGATTTTTCCGGCCGGCCGACAAATGCATCCACGACAAGTCTAACGCCGACAAAAAGCACCAAGCTACTCAATGATGAGGCACACGTTATCATTGAATTTTGCAGTGGCAATTGTCGGGCTAGCACATGTCGCAGAGCAAATTGTCGTAGAAAGGTTTTTCCAAGAATGTACACACTACCACTTTTTTGGCTACAAAAAAAATTGTGTAAAAATAAATTGCGGATGTTTTTATAGTTTTGGCTGAAATGTGTAATTTTGTTTGAGCGGATTTCTATCATTATTAGTTGGAACAGTACATTGTTTAAATTGAGTTGCGATGAAGTGAGCAGTCATAACTTTAATTGGATTCACTCGAAGTGAAATATCAACAAGAAAATCTGAAACTTCTGCATTTCTGTCAGAACACACTTTCCGATATTTTCCGCTATAAATATTCCACTGTTTGTGAGGAACGCACAAAAATAAATATTTTGATAATGTTTTAGTTCAGGTTGGTAAAATCAAAACAGCACTTCGTTCGTTCACATTTGCAGTTAAGTGTGTGGTGTAGCTAGGCTCAGGCTTGGGCTTAGGCTCAGGCTTAGGCTTAAGCCTAGGCTTAGGCTTATCAACTGCAAACTGTGAACTAACAAAATACTGTTCTGATTTTACCAACCTGAACTAGAACATTAGCAGTATTTTATTACTAGGAAAATTTCCGCTAATTTCACACTTCCTAACGACCTTCAAATGTTTTACGTTTCTATCGATTTCCACGTAACGCAACAGTGGATAGACTTCACTGGTTCATTTTGAGAATGTTCATTGTTTCAGTTGAATGTGAAACACTTCATCGAATATTCAAACCAATAACTGACTTGAGATCGAATTTATCCGTGTTCATCCTATTCAGCAAACGAGGATGAAGAAAAAATTCAAATCTACATCAAAAAATCCGTTTCGGGTATGTAAAGAGATTTTTTCCTTTCTAGAATCGTTATGCTTTTTATTATTCTGTCAAAGGAGTTACCAGTCATCAACGAAGTCACCTAAACCGAAGGTCGCAAATCCTTCTGTTCAGGAAAAACGGAATCAGAATTCCCCAGTCACTCAGTAGTCCCTTTCGGCAATAACATCGAAAGCAGTTCAAGATATTCGTATTTACTTTCAACCTTAAATAATCCATTGAAGATCAACGCCTCTTAATGTATGATAGGCTGATCTGACTTGCTCCGGCAATTGTTGAGTAAACATTCGCAGAATTTCGATATCTTCATTTCGATCGTCAAAAGACTTCTTGACAAGAATAATCATTCCTAGAACCACAAAAGCGATAACATTATAGAATCACAAAAAAAGTTTACGTTAAAATATGTATGAGTGAAAAATATAGCAACCGCTCTTGTCAAGTGTCAGCAGCTAACTGAACTGTAGTCTCGTCAGCCTTACAAATATCACACTATCGAAATGATCACCAAGTGAATGGTGATCAAAATAGCTCTCATTCATTGAATTCGTAATTGATCTACTGACTGCATACTGATCTACGTATTGGAAAAATGACTTTGCAGTGCCATTACCGAGAAGTTGATCTTGACAGTTAGAATGTGAAATACCTCACATTTAACCAGAAATGTACTGAATGATCGCACGATTGTTTCACCATTGGACAAATTCATTTCAACAAAATATGTGAAGGATATTCATTTGCAGTGTGCATCAATGTCACGAAATGTACAAGCTATAAATACAGGCTCATGTTCGCAAAAAAGTACCTAGATTGATGAGAACGGGAAAATTTGAACAGCACTAGTCGTATTCATCAATTAAAAACTTTTGATTTCCGCAAAAAAACCTCAAACTTCAAGCGAAGAAACAATTATAAACACAAATATCATACGAAAAATGAGCTTGCAGTTAGTTTTATTTCATCCAAAAAGGCAGCAAAGATTCACTTCAGGCAAAAATGAATATGGAGTTTACAAATTCTTTACTGCGACTGACGGATGAACATTTTCGAAGAATTTCCACCATTTTCACTGTTCAAAAGGAGGATTTGCAAAGAATGCTGACTAGGAAAGGCCACGAACTTAATCTGGCCTTTCGTGATGAAATACACATCGTCATATTGTAGGGCTCTTCGAGCTGATCATGATAATGTAAGAAATTTTTGCGAAACACAAAGTGGAGGCGAAATATGGCGGGGAAAAGGTTTTCAGTGGATTGAAGTTTCTTGCATACTAATGATCAGCTCGAGGAACACCACAATCTGATGTATGTTTCATCACAAAACGCCAGATTAAGTTTGTGACCCTCCCTAGTGAGTCGATTGAAGTGAAATAAATTGTTGTTTCAGTATATTTCGTTCACAGAACAAATCGCAAGTCTAAGTGCAGATGTAACGAGATGGCAGATCGCCTTACCAACCACCACAACAGAACGAGAGACGTTCTTCTACGATGCGGTACTGAAGTGGAACGATAGTGATTACGGAGCTTATTATAGTTAGTGATTAGCTTCGCAAGTTATCAGTTCATTCAGATTCGGTGAAGTATCGTAATCATTTCATAGTCAACAGAAAGAGATTCATGGTCTATGCAAGCCAGTAGCCTCTAAGGCCGGTTGTAGAATCATAAAACTGCGGACAATTGCGTTCGATGGAGCATCTGACGTATAAGTACTGAATCCAAGAGAAATATTTATAGTATTTTATGAAGCCAAAAACAGCAGTTGCGTTAGATGAAATGAAGTTTTCGATGTTGAATCTCTTTGTCAGTTATGGTTTGCGTCTTTTTAAAGTGAATGTGGAACGAAAATTGAGAGGGAAAGCAATTGAAGAAGAAACCGATTACTTCTCATTGGGAGTCACTCATACGAAAGCATACGAAATGTTCTCTGTAAAAGCAATTCGACTGTAGTTTTGAATATCATCTTCGATCTTCAATTGAAGATGACAAAACTACCATCGAATTATATCCAAAAAGATGATATTCAAAACTACAGTCGGTGATATTTTCAACTGAACAAATCGTTTCGCTCACAAAACTTTTCGACCAACATCACAGCACAAGAACATTACGAATGCTTCCACAGATGCTCATTTGAATTGATTGCAGGCAAATTTTATGTCTCACAAACGTTTGGGGAGAGGGCTTGAGAAGTCATATATGCCAGCACACATTGCTAATAGCTCTTGTTATAAACGAAAACTTAACATACAAATGAAGATGAAAAAAACATACAAATGAAAAAATTCCTAAAAATAGTATTCAGTTTTATGTTAAAAGTGGGGAATTTTTTATTTATTCCTTGGCAGTTTTAAGTGATGATATTCAAGAAGTTAGAAATTAAAACAAGGACACACTCCAAATAAATAAATGAATCAATTCAAGTTTTTAAGTGTTGAGGCTTTCGTTGAAGTCTGATTTTTGCACTGTTCACGATGTTCGTTTTGAGTTCATTTCGGCATATCGCGTAATCATTTCTTGACGGAGATTCTGTAGTTATTGAGAGGTTTACGAACACATTTCAAAATGCTGAATTTCAGTATCATTTTTGAACGATGTACCGTTTGAAAATGGTGAATTACGAACATACGCTCAATTGCTGCATCATCAAAAAACAATATTCAACGCTCTTTTGAAGCATCTTTCAATCGAACACAGCACGTCACTGGTAACAATTCTTGAGTAGGTTCTTCATCTCTATTCGATTATATCTCTGCAGCTGTTTTCATTAAACTGTTCAGTTGAAGTGATTGCATGAAAACATCATTTCTATGAATAAGAAATAAAGTGTTATTAAAATCTAACATTTTATCAGGACAAAAACTATTTCGATTGATATTAGTGTGAAAATCTCATGATTTGGCAATGTGAAAATCTCACAACCAGCCTTCGGGAGATACGTGTAGAAGTCAGTAAATGTAAAAGTATTTTCTGATTCATGAAAAATTCAGTGGCAAAAATCATACATTTCTAGAGTTTACGCGTTGCTATCTAAAGAAAACTAAACATTCACAAATGGCTGTTGTGAATGACTGAAATTGATTTGTTTGTTGGAGAATTTTTTGCTGTTTTCTTGCAGATTAACAATAGCGTTCGCAAGGGATCTTCGCGAGGATTTGAGTGATTATTTATGGGATCTATTCGAGGCAATCATTGTTTTGATGGAGAGATCGGATCAACAAGCGGAATTGCTGCAAACTGGATTTCGTGCCTTAGCTGTTATGATCAAGTTACAGTGGCGAAAGATTATCCGAGAACTGCGCAGAACATTCGTGTAAAAATTTTATCATTGATTCGAGAGAATGATCCGATTATGAACTCACATGAATTTTCGGTTATGAATTTAGAATTTGGGAAAATTTCTGCTTCAGTTTGAAGAAAGAACTAGAAAATGGAATCGAAAAGGAAAAGCCGAGCAATCGAGTCAGTAAAATATAAATTGATTGAAGCATGAATTTGAGAGAATTGTCATTAAACCGATTGACTTTTTGAGTTATTCAAATCCAAATGGTGAGTGATTTTGCGTGATATTTCGAAGAAAATTTGTCGTCCATTGACGAATTCGAATGTACGAGAAATGATTCAAATCTTTACAGTGATTAGCAGAGAGTGAATCATTTAGTGGATTTAATTGACTGGTTTCTGTTCGTTTCATTGATCTTCTCGATTGTTTAAGACGATTCGAACGATTGTTTTCGAGTAGACGAGGGTACCTGCGACGATTCGCGGCCGAAGCGTTCGCATTTTTGTTGAGGAAGTCGAATTCGGTTGGAAAGTTGACGATATTTTTAGCTGAACGAGCAGAGAAGGTTGGGTTTTTTGTGGACATTTTGCTTGAGACATAATTCCGTTTCAGTGATGATTATCCGACAAATATGTTTTTTGCAGACTTGAGTGAATTTAAAAAATTGCGAAACTGAAAGAAAAATTTGACAAAACTTCATCCGACAAATTTGAAAACAAAATTGCAGGAAAACAGCGATTCATTAACCGATGGAATATCGCAGTTATATTTCAATGCTGTCAAAGGTGTGATGAATCGATTTCACAGTTCAGCACCGCAGGTGAGAGAAGTGTTAACGTTCATTATTTTATGCATATTTTAATTAGAGAGCGATCATCTTTTCGATTTTGCTTTTAATCTCTTTCAGATTTTTTGTCTTCTAATTGAACAACATTGAGAATCACAATGATACATTCGCAGTTAATAGTTATTTACTCATGAAATTTAAGATGAAATCTAAAAATCTCATGAATTCGACGGAATCTAGGATTTTGTATGATTTGAACTCGGTGCACGACATTTATTGAGAAGTGCAAAATTATTTTGAACGAGGTTAAACTCATTGGTGGATAAGTGTCGAGATACAAAGTGAATCATTTGAAAAATGGAAAATTTAATTTGACTTATTTTATTCCAAAATGGGAATTGATTTCAACTGATGACAATGGAGCAGTTGTAATAGTTGACTGAACTGTATCTCTAAGAGATACGGTCATTGATGTGGGTATCAGGTCATTTGATAGGACCTCATGAATACAATCGTTATGCATGTATCAGATTGCGCCGATTGTTTTTTGAAGTCATCACGTCTTGAATATGCAAATATGAAAGATTTTTTTAGCTTAAGTGCGAATGTGCTTTCCTTTCGAATGCCTCAACCAGTGTATGCTTTCTTCAGCTTTCCAAATCTAAGTTCTTTTCGGAACGTCGTTCACACGATTATTTTCGATGAGTGCTTCATTTCAGATACTGTCCGAAATCTTAGATTCTATATTACAAATTCCTGAGGATTCGTCGACTCGTCAAATGGCGATAAAGATAATCGAAGGAATGATGCGACGATGTGCGTCGTACGCCAAGAAGGAACACACCTCACCGATATTCGATGTTTTATTGGTGAGTTTGGAGTGTGCGCGCATTTGATTCGACGAAATTTTCATAGACCAAATGGTGTTTAAGATTAATGATGTGACTCAGTTTTGAGCTTGTTCATTGCTTATCGTTAGGTCACGATTGTTTTGTGACTATAGATTGATAAATTTGATCATAGCGGTTCTGGTCTGATTAAAATTAAATAATGATTTGTTAAAATAATCTGATTGAGACGGTAATTTTTTTGTTGGTTTTTCATATTTTCCATTCGCAGTTGTTTTGTTCAGAATAATAGCTGAGTGTTTTACTCAGAAAAAAAGTTGCACCAAAATGATTTTGATTGAATGGTGCGAAGTGAAAATGAATTGAAAAGGGTCGAAATTTTTTTGTTGTTATCATTTACTTATGATGGTAAGAAATACAATGCAGTCAACTCAGTCAGTACTTCTGTACCATATAGCACCAAATATTTGTTACTTTTTTTACAGAACAGATTCCAGTCGATTGTACGTTCAGTGCCTGCAGTTGGCCATTATCTGGATGCGATAGCAATTGCAAAACTTTTGTTGGTTTGGGTCAAAACCAAAAAGGGAACTGCGGTAGCGGATACGTCGGGTCTTATGAAGGCGATACGAGAGAGTGCTTCCGAGATGAACGATCACATCATCGATAGAGACTGGCTGGAACTCGTTTCCGCGACGATGTTAACGTTAGTTCATAGTTATTGTGGTAGAAATCATTGTGGTGATACAGGTTGTAGTAGTGACATTGGCATATCAGTGAACGGGAGGAAAGTTTTGCTCGAAAGCGGTTGAGTGGTGTAGCAGTGTCTTTGATGTTGTCGAGCCGGAGCAAGGCTATGATTTGGTTTATATTTAAGTATGTGTTATAGTAGGGATGAAGAGAGTAATGATCATAATAATAGGTAGGAATAATTGTGAAATGATAATGATAATAATTGTAATACTGGTGATAATAATAATGGTAATAGTAATGTTGATTCTGTAAACATTTCTAAGTGAAAGAAGGGTGAAGCGTATGGGGTACGTAAATGTGAATTGTTAATCATTTTCGATTATCGCTTAGATCCATTAGATATCGGAGAAGTTGTTGATTAGGAAGGGGATGAGGGGATTGGAATCAGCAAGAATAGGGATGATATTAATGAAAGTGATTTTTATGTGAGAGTATTCGTGCAATCGGTAGTAGTATTACTTGATATACAACAGTGGTCCCCACGCTAGGGTGCTCCATTACCCCCTTAGGTGGTCCAGCAGGCTGTCATTACCTTCACCCCCTCCGGGTACGATAATTTACTATATCCACGCATAAGGTCAGAACTAATATCTCGACCCCCTCCATTACCTCTGACACTCCCAGATCATCCAAAAGTGGGCAAATTCCTCCCTTTAGGGACCCCAGATATACGATTCCCTCGTAACGTGACTCAAGTCCGCGAATGCTTTGTTAGGCGATCTATCAGGGTTGTTATGGCTAGAACGCGTTATGATACGTTGTCCCGTTACAGTCAGTCATATAAGAGCAATGATGAAGTAATAAGCTAGCAGTGATTAGTAACCACCTTTTTCATTTGTGATAGAAATATCCGTCGAAAATTTGTAATTGCATTCAGATATGGTGCAGAACCAGGTATCGGTCAGATGTCAACTGTTCTGAATAAAATTGCTGAAAAAACAGAAAGGTACACTTAGTTAAAACAGTCATTTTAGTTTTTGCTTTCCTCTGCTTTCATCTCTATCAGACTTTTCAGTTGTTTTAAATGATTTTTATTCGTTTGTCGGGAAGTTTATGGGAATACAGAGCGATACTTCATGAAGATCGTCTCGTTATAATCTTGCGAAAAATTCACTCATGTTTTCTTAAAACTTTTGCGTTTCTCGTCTTGTCAAGATTTTTTAAATCTAATAGGGTGGTTGATTATTTTGGTTTGCAGTGAACATGTTGATCTAGTGCTGGAATTGTTCTACGAACTCAGCAGTGCATCGTCATTCGACATTTGGGTGATGCCAGTCTTTGGAAGATTCGCTCAAAAGATAATTGAGGAAAAAAATGACGCAGAATTGCCGAAAATTTTCAAATTCTATGCGATTTTGTGTGCGAAACGAAAACCGCTCACCAAAACGATAGGTAATTGTTTGAAAAGGCTCTGATTTGGAGTTATTTATTTATCAATAGTCATCGAAACGAATTGATTCACTATCAGTCAATAGTAGAACATTTTTCCATCAGTGTTCAAAGTTCTGCAGTGTTCATGATTTTGCAAGTAATAAGTCAATGAACATACATAATTAATGATTGAATCAGTTACAATGAAATTTCAATGGAAAGATAGATTTTCAACAATTTTTAGTATAAACGATGTATTTTCATTGAGTTTCGTTAATAGTTTATTACGTTCAGGTGATCGAAAATCGTTTTTTGATGTGTTTACGCATGTGGAAGTGCGCAAGAAAATGACGGAATGTATATTGAATTATCGAGAAACGAACTGCTGCGTTGAGATGGCAACAACGGTTGCGTGTGCGATTCGTGCATATCCGTGGCTGTGGCGAGAGGCTGAAAGACCACAACATAAGAAGGAGGGAGAGTGCTGCGTAGATTATACAGGTTTATTTAATTCTACGTTGCGATTCTTTTGATATGATCACTGTTTTTAATCGTTCTTGCTATTGTCATTACTATGAGTATTCAAGTTATGAATTCTGTATGATGAGTATGGCAGATGCATCGTGCGAAATTTATTCACAATCAGTGCAAAATTCATTCGGATTTCACTCATTTTCGCTTTAGACATTTCGTGGACTTGTTGAAAGTTACCGAGGAAAGTTTTGCGTTTTTGGAACGTCGGGTTTTTGAGCGATGATCAGTGGGAGGATCTGTCTTTGATTGATTCATTCATTCGATGTTTGTTGCGATGAAAAGTTTTTGTTGCTCTTCATTACATTTATGCTGCGTTATTCTGTTCCCTCGCCCTCATTGAATACTTTCCGCGTTTCAGATTCCGAAGCGTTGATATGCATATTGCGCTCATCGATGCAAAATGCGTCGTCACAAACGTTCTCATCCCACTTATCTTTAATAACTGCACACACAATCTCGTTGATCGACACGAAATTATTCTGCGATTTTACAGTTGATGAACTTCTGGATTTCGTTCGGTAATTGAGTCGTTTTTATTTGCTTATTCAGTTGGATATTTTAGATGTTTATAGTCATTGAAAAGCATTCTTTTAACTGATAATACAGTTGCACTTGATAAATGAATTGATGATTGGTTAACAGTGATGTGTACAAGTTGTGGAGAATTTTTCTTACGTAAAGGAGGGTCGACATGCAAAAAGTTACGATGAATAGAAATTATAAAAATTACTCTTTTGATGTCTAATGTGCAGATTTGGTTAGTGAAACTGTTAGAAGTCTGTGGAGATGGAGATTTAGCGGAATTATTGCGCAACGATTTTTTCGAGAATTTTGAGTGGATTCGTGACCCTAATCTCTATGTGTACAATCAGTGACTACGATGATAAATTGAGTATGTTTTCAGAAGAGAGAATTGCAGTGAGAATGCATTGAGAACTCTTCATATAATCCTTCCAAATACGAATCAGCTCAAGTCAAATGATCAGTCTGACGCTCTTATAAAGGTATTCATTCTCCATTTTTTTCATTTAGTTTACCTGCTAATCTTTAGCAGTCAACATTCGGCTGGAGGAAACTTTTGGTTTCTTATCAGTGAAGTGATTATTTTGTTCTAATTTCAGATTTCACAAGAAATTCTTCCTTGTTTGGGGCATTGGGATAGCAGAGTGCGGCAGATTGCATTGGAGGTATTGAATTCGTTTGATGTTCCTCTTATTGGTACACATTCAGCGAATGGTGATGATGAATTGGTTAGTGTTTCGTGGTGTATGATTATTTCGTTCTGTATTTCGTGATTATATGATTATTTTGTATCACTTACATAAGAATATCGTTTAATTTCGCTTTCCTCTTTCACCATACTTCATAAGAAGTTTTTTATCACATAGCAATCTCATTTATGCATGTGAATCTTTTAATGTTATATGTGGATTGTTATATTTTCCACGGTTTAAAGAATTACTGGAATTTAGAAATGAATCCGAAATGTGTTCCTCTGCGCCTACTCTCAGCAGATTCTCGTCTATCTTTCAGATCCGCAGCTGTGTTGCCAAAATATCCCTCCCTCCTCCAAACCTGAAAAAAAGAATGATTTAAACGTTGATTGACACCGTGATCTCGAACGCTTCTTTGACTTGTTTGATTAGTCAGCGAAACACTTACTATTAGTCTAAAAACGTGCAATTCTTAGTGACTAGATGAAGTTTTTGTTTTCGATAGAATTCCAAAAATTGAGCAAATTGGCTTCCGAATTAAAGTGATTTTGGTTTTCAGGAGTCAGCGCCGCAGAGTGCGTTCGAAATTTTGTTGGAGGTTGAACGAACACCGTTAACGTTGACGGATTATCGAAATCGTTTAATGTTATTACGCAAACTTCTTTTCGGAGCGCACGAGAAACATATGCCGAAGTGTACGAATGATGCGTTGGAAACGGTCGGTTGGATCTTCTTTTGTTCGAATTTTTAGCAGTTCGCATAATCAAAATTCAGTAACGTTGTATTTGAAAGTCTTTCGGTTTGAGTTGAGTTTGATCAGTTCGTTGATTATTTGAAAACCTATGAAACGAATGAAAAATCAGTTATTTCTATGAGTTTTCAGTGAATCATTTTATTTTTTGTTTTGCAATGAAAATCCATCAAATCATTTTATTTTTCTGTGAGCGCAAATTTTTTCGACCTTTAAAATTTCATTGGACTGTCCTTTCGATTCAGTTGTTCGCTTGAATTAATGAAGAAACTTAATTGGGTTGTTCATTTTGCTCTTCCCACATTACTGATTGAAAGGCCAATTGGAGTATCACAATTGGAATGGCAAATTTAAGGTTCCTTTGCGAGTGATAATCGCACAGCTCTTCGAACGTTTCACGATCTACTGGCCGCCTCTATTCGAAATCATTGAGTCGTATGCTTACGGCATGAAACTGAATCAGTTTTGGCCCATTTTCGTAGCGTTTATTGAAGACGCAACAAAACATTTAGGTATTTTGGTTGATTAAATATTTATGGTTTTTTTTTGTTTTAGAAATTTTGTTAATTAAACTGTTGTCTTTTAAAATGTTGTTGAGAAATGTATTTATGAAGAGGGAATGGCAATTGCGGCTAAAATTTTTCATTTTCATTATTCATACGTGGAATTTGTTTCGTTTCATTTCATTATTTTATTTTCTATCAGTGGCACTCAAATTAGACCGAACACTTATTCGCTTTGGTCTATCCGAGTGGTTTGAGAGTACCAGTGAATCTTTTTCGTTTATTAAGGGCGTTTGTTGGAGTTGTTGAACGGTGTGAAGTGTGGCCTTTTTGTGTGCAAAATTTGTTTGCGTATTCTTTTAGCTTTCACCGGGAATATTTTAGTGAGTAGTGCGGTTGAAGATGAACGTTGCACGCGAACGGATTCCACTGCGCGCATTTTTGATCAGCTCTGTGATGTGTCGTCGTCACGTTCACCAGATTATGGAATGTTTAGACTGCAGATGTTCAATTTGTTGTCGAAACTCGATGAAATTGCCGAGAAAACAACGAAAACTTTGAGTCCATGGTTGCTGGCCCTCTATACGTTAGCGTTTGATTCGTTGACTTTTGCTTATTTTCACAGATACTATCCTACGATCAGTCTCCGTCATGCAAATGACATTAATTATCACCTGAGTGCTGATTATTCGCCAGTGCCATCGTCGTCATCATTTTGGAATATATTTCGGTTTTGAATCGGATTTTTCCCCAGTAATTTGCAATTTAGCATCCAATGTTCTTATATTTTATGCGCATAAAATGGAAATGAATACATGGAGTTAATAATTTGCAATTTGGAGTTTGGAGTGGATTTACAAATTGAATTTTAACCTTTAATTTTTCAATTTCAATATGCCGAATTTTCAAATTCAGTTTTCGACACTGGCGATTCTCCATTCGAATCAATAATGATTCTGTTTTGCAGACAAGAATATGAGAGTGTTGATTTTATGAGTCGAAATCGACAGAATATCACGTGGACAAACCCTTCAGCGTGCGAACTGAACGCCATAGAGTTGGACGGTGAAAACGATGAGGAGGATGGTGACGAGGAGATGGAAGTGGAGCAAAGCAATGAAAATGAGAACGATACTGAGGATGTGGTCAATGAAACGTGAGATTATTTGTTATCTCATTTATAAGTTCATTCAATCGCCAGTTGCTTCAACGTCTGATTGCTTATGGAACTACACGGAAGGAATATCGCCTTTTAACCATTTCTTCACTTTCTTAGATCATTTCTATTGAGCCGACGACGCTATTTGTTTCTGAAATTATTATCAAACTTTGTGACACATAAGCTAAAGCTAAAGCTGGATTGGCCAGGCTATCAAACGTTTGTAACGTTACTGACCACAATGCTCGCGTTTCCGTTCGCACTGTTTTAGTCTTGATTGATGCCACCCCGCTGGCTAGGCGAGCAGGCCAACCGAACACAACCGAGTAATTAATCAGTTGCCGTGAATGCTTTGTATAATTAAATGTTGCCAAATATCAGTCCAATAAATAATCATAGCTCAAAAACAATAAATCTTCAAAGCGATTGACAAAACAACCACTCGATATCCAAATAAAAATAACAAATAAAAAAAAACATAGTTTGTGAAAAATTACTATCAGACTTTGTGACTCTTGAATTCGATGTTTATCTTGAAACAGTTTTGGCATTCGTCAAACTTGGAGTGAAATTAGAATATTATTGGATCATTCTGAGCAGTGTTGACTTCAAAATTATTGCGTTCGTTTTTGTGCAGAACATTTAATCTTTCGTTAACGACGATCACCGAACGATACACAAATATTTGTCCATTCGTTTCCTCAGAATACCGTTCGTCTTCGGCTCGGATTAAGCAATACCACTGGCGAAAGTACGGAATGCCGCGTTGTTGTTCATTCACACGAAATATTATTCTCGTGTAGTCATATTGTGAAATTTTGTGATCGCCTTTGATGTGCTCTCAGGATAAATTTAGTTTGTGTTGCAGCAATAATGTCGACGATGAAGAGGAGAATTGTTCGAAAAGCGCAAAAAATTTGGAAGAAACTTGTGGAAAAGGCAAACGAAAGCAGCCAGCAAACGAAGATGAAGATGGTAAACGGAGTAATTTTGTGATTGATCGCAAAATGATCAAGCGTACAATTGTCGCACTGTTAGAGACATTCAGCAAATTTAGAACACCGAAAACGATTTATATGGAACGTGAAATACGACAATTATATGATCAGGTCTGTTCTTTTCTCCAAACAAAACTTTATTTTTGCTCAAATAGTCAACAATTTCATTTTATTCATGCTGAATGTTTGACGCAGGTGGTTGTATAGCTGACGTTATTGTACAAGGATGCTTTTTGAAGTTGATTACAGCTGTGTGATTTCATCAGACAAACAAAGTTTGATAGAGCAGTTTCGAAGCGATCATAGGCTGAAGTAATGATGGATCAATTTCAGCTCCTATTGGTACCAGATGAAGCAATTCAAAAAGCAGTCCTCAAGTGTCTCCTCGCCTACAAATACAAATTTCTTACACCATACAAGTTAGTGTGCTGGTTATCGTGAATTTTCAGTTCCGAAAAAATTCCATTACTCAATAAAAGTTTCGAAAATGGAGTATAATTGTTGGAGAACGTTCCACGAATTCAAAATTTTTACGTTGCGATTTTTGTTGTGTTATCAGTCGATCGTTTGATAGGGGTTTGGCGGTTATGATGCGAGTTTCAGAGAGAATTTCGAGAACGTTGTAAGTGATAGAACGTTTCTGAATGAACTGATACGATTCGGTCTCGATGCTCAAGATAGCGCTGTGGCTGATGAACATCGTGCGAGTGTCATTCCAATACTGATGAGGTTTGTTTCAGATTGCGCAAACTAGATTCAGATTTTGCAATCAGAACAATGGCTTGCAAGAGAATTTGCTCTTTATTGCGTTTGAAAAACGCTGAATCTTGTTTTATGCCTTCTTGAAATGAACTGTGACAGAGTTGGATTTCTGATTATTAGTGATTGTTAAAGTAAGGTTATATGCGTTAAACTTTAGACTGCTATACGGAAAGATGCAAACACACGTAACGAAAGATGCATTCGCACGTCGCGCTGCCATATTTCGATTCCTGGCCGGATGTCGTGCCGAAGAGTTGGATGTGTTCATGCAGATTCTGTTCGCACCATTGCTCGAGTTCGTTGATCAAGGCGGTGAGCACTTTTGGTCGTTAACGCGAAACTTTGAGCTGAATCGAATCGCGTGTTGATTAGTCTTGTCGCGACTAGCGCGAAAAGCCAGCGTACAATGATGATAGTACTTAAATCAAATAGAAATGATTGAGCAATGGGCCGATAGTATACTGGTGTAACGCGGGGCTTCGATGATCCAGTGTGTTCAGAAGGCGTGAGTGAGTTCGATTCAGAACGCGTCGGTTCAAAATCTTTGACAAAGTTTGATCTCATTCAAGAGATAATCAAGAGGGCTTAGTCGCGACAAGTCTCTTGATAATTGAGTGTTTAAATTTTAAGGTTTTAACAAAAGCGCAGAGCAAAAATCATTGGGCGAATTGTGCTCAACTGTATGTGAGTCGTTCGATGCTACTTCAATGGTGCCACTGGCGAAAATTAAAGGGTATTTTCTGTTGTTGTGGTTGTTTTTTTTTTTTGAATTTGAGATTTTACATAAATGTCGTATGCTTGTGGGATTTTTGAATTATTTTTATGCAATCTACTTTGTCATTCTGTATAGTTTCTTTCCGATTCTTTGAGTTATTCGGCCAAAATGAGGGTGTTTAATATCGAATGATCATTGCAGGTGTTTGAATAGTTTATCGCATGTGATCAATAAGTTATCACCATCGCTAGCCGATTATCAACAAACCTCACTGTATCGTGTTTGTTTGATGGCCGCATTGCTGATTCGATTGGCTGTTGGGATAGATCTAAACAAGATACATCCGAAGAATATAAGATTACTCAAAGAATTGAGAGGATTGATTTGTCTCAGATTCAAAGAGGTTTGTCCGTTGAAATTGTTAATCTCAAAGTCGAATCGAGAAAAAGAAACCAATAAAAGTCACAGTGAGACGTCAGATTCAAAGAGTTTCGTGGTTCATTTGGACCTGAAGAATTGGGCATTTTGAAAGAAAAAAAGCGAGAAGTATGTAAAGAGAGAACGGTACAACTTACAGCTCTTCTTCGCATTCCAACATCGTGCATTCACATCAACCGAAATCAACGTGTTATTCGAGTATTTTGTCACGCCATTATGCGATACTCTCTCAAAGAATAGTAGCGCAATCGCGCCTGTTGCCGTCCTTCGTCTATTCGAATCGTGGACTGAAATACCGAAGTGAGTTGTTCGTTGTATACGCATTATTATTATTATTATCGCGGTTTTGATTCGAAATTTTATGGGTGTTTTCAATACTGCCAAGTAGTGATCATCGTTATTCCTTGAACAGTTGTTTGAATTTGAATCAATTGCTAGAAGCTTCCCTCGTTTATGAGGTGCATGGTGGTAACAGATGATTCAAAACGGTGTATATTATTGACAAAATATATCACCTGCACAGTTAGAAATAATACGTGAATGTTCGACGTTTCGGCTTTATGCCATCTTCAGGAACGTTATTTGAATGATAGTGATTTGAATCATTTTAGTCAGAATCAAACTGAGACTGAGTTGTTCTGTTTCAGACTCTTCTTCTTACTGCAGTATCGTATGAATCTGACGAATGCGAACGATTCGGAAGCGGTCACACCGCTGTCGGTGATGTGCAATTGTCTGTTGTCGAAGTGTACGAATACATCATCAAAAGAACGCATCACGAAATCAGTTCTTAACTTATTGACACTGGCCGATGAAGAGAATAACGCGATACCCACTGAATTGACTTTGGTGGATGTGAAGCGTCCATCAAGTAAGTTTATTCAAATGCTATGTTGGTGCGCTTTGGTTTGTTGATTTATTTCGTTGCGACTGGTGTGTTGCGGGGATTGGGGAATTTCGGGAAACCCGTCGCTGACTTTGACTTTTTTTGAGCTGACTGCATTTTCCGGGCTGACTTCCGGGGTTTCCAGCTACGGAATTTTGTCTCCAATTTTAGTCGTCTTCGATTTTTTTTGCGTCCTCGTAACACACCGGTCGTGACCGTTCATTACGGATTATAGCCTTTAAAGGTAATTGTAAAGATCATATTTGATCACTTCGTTTATCTGGTTGTGAGTGGGTAATTTGGTGATTTCACATCCGTATGAACATTCGTGCATTTTTGTTTTCGAATTTCTTGCTTGCCAGTGTTCGCTTCTAATCGATTAATCTATAGGATTTTCCTCATAAGTTTTTTAAGTTTTATTGGTTCATTTCAGATGTGAATTTTGGTACAGCATTAGTGCTGAGCCAATTGCCGAAATTGCTCACGTTCATTAGCGAATCGTTGCCGTCGGCGAATGAGAGGAAGAGAATCAATTTGAAGCATTTGGAGATTTTGAGCAGGTTAGCGATTTCGTTTGGAATTTCGTTTTATTTGCGGAGATGAGAGACATCTTTTCAAATTGAATTTTCTAACAGACAGTTTGCATTTCTAGAAATGATCGATTTATTGATCAAATTGATTGAATTTGATCAAAATTTTTGACCAAATTGATTGAATCGAGAAGTAATAAGAGGACATCATTCGTTGAAGAGAGTAATATTGCAGAATAGGTGAATTCGTTGACGATGCTTCGATCAGTGAGCGTTTGGCCACTACTTTGCTCAGTTATGTCCGTCTTGGAGGTGCAGCCGTAAGATCCGAAGAAACACTTAATTCGCTGTTGACAACTGTTTCACGACTTATTCCAACGGTGCAAAAGCCTCTGAACTTCTTGCCGTACGTTTCCATCGTTACTGTTGTTATCAGTCGAACATCATTGATGCGTTCGTTATAGATTGATTTCGGAATCTGTAAACGTTTTTTTTTTTCATCATTATCAATGAGTTATAAAAGATAATTGGATAATAGATACAAACTGGATCATAGCCTGGCTCAGGCTCACAGCATTAATGATATTGGTACAGCACTCGGTTTCGAGCGAAACTTTCCTCCGCAAACTAAAGAACTGATTGCGATCTTAACACAACCACTCAGAGGAGACTGAACGGTCTCCGCGATAGCTTAGAGGTAGAACCGTAACCGGTATTTGGTACGTCGCTGGTTCGATTCCCGTTTGCAGAGAAAAGGTTTGCTCGAAACCGAGTGATGTACCAATATCGTTATCGATGAGTTTTTGAAATTGTGACAAAATCTTCACAGATGATTTCTTTTTGCTGCTCCAGTCTTCATTATCCAATTATTTCGTGAGCCAAATATCACATTTAGAGAACAGTTGGAGATTGTCTTTATTCATATTACACATCAGTTAAAATACAAAATATTAAATTCAATTTCAGCTTCTTAATTCAGCAACATTCCACAATCAAATCTCGAAGTAGTCGTGATGCGTTATGTGAAATCGTCAGTGCATTAGCGAGCTGCCAGCAAGCTGGAGGTGAACCACTGCGATTCGCTCATTTTGACTTTTTATTCTTTTCCCTTCGTAATTCATTTTGTTAACAAATGGTTTTAATCGTGTAAATACGAGCATATTAAGCTCACTGTTGGTGTGACCGTATAGTTTTTAATTGATGACGATTGCTATAGCATCAGAATTTGCAATGTTGAAGAGTAGCGTTCTGCTAATGATAGTTGGGATCGGTGTGTTCTCGTTTGATTTCTTTTTCATTCTGATTTCAGGTCGAGTCGCTCAATTGCTCTGCTATGTATTGGATTTGAATTCATGGGATGAACGAAAAGTGGATGAGCCAGACCATGAACGTCGTCATATTGCCTATAATCAACTGTCTCAAGTTAGTTGGTCTTTTAGCAACCAATTTTGTAATTGCAATCCGTGACATGACGCAGATTTGTGGAAGAGGACTGATGAGCGATTCTGTTGTTGAGTGAGATCTTTCGACAGTGCGATAAATTTTTTAAGAATCCAATCTTAATATCACTTTTCACAGGATACTTTAGTAATGGTCTTTAAAAAAATTGTTTTATGAGGTTTTGAACAATAATTTGTTCACAATGTGATGCAGATCATTTTTTCAGCATTCTCACATTTTTAGCAGTCCACTTGAAAATAGGAATGTATAGTGTATTTTTGATGATTATTTTTCATTGTATAAGATTGATTGTTGCTTGTTTGTTTGTTTCAGATATGGGATTCCGGTGAAGTGATCAACGTTTCTATTCTACAAATGATTGTGCACAATCATTACTTCACAATCACCGAGGTGAGCAAATGACTGTGTCATGACGCGCTGAAACTAGATTGTGATATTAATTCACTGATCCAATTCTATTGAAAGAGTTGAAAGGAATGAAAAAATTACCTTTGGTGTTACGACCTTAAGATGCGCGGTATGATATGGAGGTTTGTAGAATGAGAATAGTGAGAGTAGATATAGTAGTAGTAGTAGTATTCTTTGTTTGAGGCTCTTGAAGTGTTAGTTGATCGACTTTTTTTGCGTAAAATTTCGAAATTTCAATTGATTTCGGTTGGTTGGAAAATTTCAGACGAAAGATTTGTCACTTCGTTGTGCGGCCAGTACGAATCTACGTGGTCTGATCGAGTACGCAGGTGTTTGTGCGATGAACGATCAGGACCGTGAGAGTACACTCGAAAGGCACTTACTGCCGTTGGTGCTGAAAGGAGTGCATTCCGAAATTGAGGTGTTGTGTTCGATGTTTGTGTTTTATGTGTGAAATGATGTTCGGGAAGGAACTCATTTGAAAATTTCTCAGTGTTTTGTGAAACTTCAGTTCACATATCGCGATTTTTTTCTTTGAGAATCAACATTACCTGGATTCGCGAGGCTATCAAACGTTTGTAACGTTGCTGGCCACAATGCTCGCGTTTCCGTGCACATTGTTTTAGCCTCAATTTACGTCATCCCGCTGGCTAGACGAGCAGGCCAAACGAATTATTATAGTTACTTGGACATCGAGTGGTTTTGTTTTGTTAATCGCTGTGAGCGATCGGCGGAATATTCATTTTATTAGACTTATGAGAATCAACATAATTGCGCTAAATGTTAATGAATTTTGTAAAACTAATTCTGGAGGTTGTGTGTTATTCTGATCATTTATGAGATGAGGTGAAGTTGAGATCATTTTTGGGTGATAATTGCACACACTTCTATCTGACTTTAGAAGTCGAACTTCCTGTCTACTTCAGATCATTTTATCGAGTGATTTTTTTGCAGACGATTCGACATGAATTCATCTCGTCGTTGGTATCGTTGATTATCGCGTTCCCGACACACAAACAACTGCGCCATCTCGTGCAACTGCGTAACGTTGATGAGATTGATTTGGATTTCTTTGTGAACATCGCACACATTCAAGTGCATCGACGACAGAGAGCCTTGTACCGTCTCACTGACAGTCTTCAATCTGAGCAGGTTCTTCAATCTTGCTGATTTATCCTCAGTGGCCCATGCGAGCCGAAGAGTAGGGAGGGGAAATATGTTAATCTGAAGTCACGATAATTATATTTTTAAAAGATAATTATATTTTTATATTTAAATAATTATATTCAAGGTAATTATATTTAAAAGATAACTCAAGATGATTATATTTTTTAAAAGAAATCAGATTTTCTATAGTCCCAATGTTCAGAAAACTGACTGATAATTTTATTGTGCATCCCTCTACATAATTTCCTAAACATACCACCGTTAGAAACTACTGATGCTCGTATCATTATCTTTCCAGTAATTTTTTGTTTGCTTTCATTGCTTCCCAACTTCTGTGATCATCTCCGAAAATCGCTTATTTTAATGAACAGTTCAATTAAGTGTTTGCTATTTTCAGACAAAGATCCCTGTGGAAGTTTTGCTGCGTTTCATATTACCTCTGATACAGCCGTATGCGGTCGATTTCACGAGTAAAACATCTGCGTTGAGTGATGAAGCGATACGATTGCTGTCCTATATTATGAGTGTTGCACCGTGGAAGAGGTGCGTGATTCTTATTGTGAATCCTTCACATATTCCAGTTATTACTGAACCGTCTCGAATTTTTCACTGAAATCGTAATATATGTGTGTAAACCATCGCCTCTCAGCAGGGGATGTTTCCAATGATAACATTCATAAGGATGAAAACAATAATGAAATTTTAAAAATAATGATACAAATTTAGATATTATCCAATGATCGATTTCTATTTGAAACGGCTCCAACGTGACAATATCAATCAGAAAGCGAATATCAGGTGCGTCTCAAGTTTAGATTCTCATTTTGCTTCAGTGCGTTATACTTCTATCATGTGCTTTAACACTTTGTTAAGGATATTGTATTTATAACAATACAGTTATCTATATTGTTCTCAGTTGAAGTATGCGTAGCACTCTCAGCTTGCAACGATTCGAGAGTATATAATGATTTTTGAAACTTTCGTCTCGTTGAATTAATGGCAAAAATTACAGGATAATTGTGGCCATTATTGATGCGTTTCACTTTGATGTCACCTCAGATGATGACGATGAAACCGATTGGAAATCCATTCGAAAAGTTAAAAAACCGTGTGAGAAACTTGAATCTCGCGAACTTAGTGCGACAAATGGCGAGGATTCTGCAGACGAGAACGCAGAAGTGATGGATGTTGATGGAGAATCTACGACGGCTGATAAAGATAATGATCTAGAAAACACTGGTCAGAAAGGTGACGAACCTGTACAAGGGGCTGGCACTGGTAGTTCGGCTGTAAGCATAAGACATAAAGTTATGGGAGTGTTGCTGCCACGATTGAAAGATTGTGCCACAGGAAAGGTAATTTTTCACGAATGCAAATTTCTCGAAATAATTTGCGATCGGTTTAGCCATTGAAATGTTAACAGTAATTCAGTGAACAGTTGAAGTTTTGATCTTGTTGTTAGCTGTGAATAAATGAGATTATAATGTTAGAGGAAGAGAATGAATGAACGTATTTTTTGAGATAATACTTTAGTGTGAAATTTTTTGGGATGCGATTTTTGGATAGATTTGGGATTTGATTGCTGGATTTGGGATATTATTGATGTTGATATTATTGTTACGGAAAGTGCTAGGCAAATTCTGAGTGACTCGTTCAGGATTTGCACAGTCATCGCAAAGCACAAGTTGGAAAGCACTACACAGACGATGACCACATTCAACGCGCACCAATCGCTCTTGCGACGGTGAAACTGCTGAAGAAAATGCCACAAACCATTATTGATCAACATTTACACGGGTATGTGCCGATTTGGTCGTATGATCGTATTCAATTCTTCGTTCTCCATCCTGACTATAATAATGTCTTTTGTATCAGATTAATCGTAAGAGAAGAATTTAGTGCAAGCTGTTCAATGGTTTCATGAATACAGAATATTTCTCGGGATTTCTAAAGAAATGGATGATATTTTAGTGTGGTGTTGAAACTGTGTACATTGTTAATGTCGCGATCAATAAACGTGCGTGAGGTTGCGCGCAAGACGATTATATCCGTCGTTGAGGCACTTGGACCGAAGTATTTGCCGTTTGTCGTGAAGGAAATGAAGATGATCTTGAATAAAGGATATCAGGTTGGACTATACTGACGATTCTGCGCTTTTTATCTGCATGGAATCTTAGGAAGACCGTTGTACTTTTTGATGCGCTGATGGCGAAATATCAGTGCTTTTAACTACTTCACGAACCTCAGAGTTACGATAAAGATAAATTTAGTTAATCGTACCGAAAATCGCTTTTTTGGTGGTATTTTTTTATGAGTAGTCCTCATTGGTAGGTAGCAACAGTCGTGTTGCTGACAGTAAGCGTATTGATGACATATGATTCGAGTTGTTTGGTTGAACCTAAACTTTTAGGTTCATGTGATGATCTTCACAACACATGCTCTAATATCAGCTATGGAAGCGCATCTCTCACCCAAAGATCTTGATGCGTGTCTCAGTGAGATTATGCAGGTTTGTTGTGCTCAACAAATTTTGCTAATATTGATGATTTGTGTCGAAATGATAACTTTTGATGTGCTTTCAGGTGTGTAGTATGGATTTGTTCGGTGATACTGCAGACGAGAAGGAAATATCTGGAATAACGAAGGATGTACCTGAGGCAAAAGCCAATCGAACGTTTGATACGTACACGTTGTTGGGACGATTCGTGGGTTCACAGTCGATGGGAATCGTTTTGAAACCATTAAGAGAGGTTTGCGAGTGATTGCTTAGTCCCTGATAGTTTCTGCGTTACATTTAAAGTGGTATATTCGATGAATTGGTGGGTATAGGTGCTTGTAAGATCGATGTTGAGATGTATTCATCATACGACAAATGCGATCAAGTGAAGCGTAGTAAGACGGATTTATTTGCGGTGGAACAACACGGGCGTATCGAGACCAATTGATAGTCGTTAATAGTTTCTTTTTATTTCAGGTGATCGAGTCAAGACCGATGGCGAAAACAATCAAACAAGTTGGTCAGCTCTTGCGACATTTCGCTATCGGGCTGTGCGCAAATGAGGGCATTACACCTGAAACAATGCTGATTTTTGCCCATCAAACGTTGTCCACACATATCGATGAGGTTGTTTCGGCGACGAAATCGATCAAAAATTCTGGAGAGTGTAACGAAGTGGAGAGTGGACCGCGCCGAGAGAAGAGTTGCTTGTTGTTGGAGAAAGAACCAACGAGGTGAGTGTGAACTGGTAATAATGTCGTGTCGGAATTTAAGCAAAACGAGATGTTTGTAAGAGCATGCAGTAGCGAATAATCTGCACTAGTGTTCGTCGGGGAGCAGTTTTTCGCACGGAGGGACTCCGCGGGGAGAAAAATGGACGGGCGGGGGGGAGTCCCCGCAAAAAAACCGGGAAGCAAATTGCGCGGGGGATCCCATTGGGGAATGACCGTTCCCCGCCGGGGTCCCCGACGGGAAACCCGTTCCCCAACGACCATTAATCTGCACTGCTTTCATTTCGTTCTGATAATTTATGTAATTTTCAATGCAATCGATTGTTTTGTTTCAAGAATTGGAGTAATCGTCAAAACGTCCGTCAAAAGTCGTATGTTCGTTTTCGTGGAATTTGGTCTCCAACTTCTGGCCGCCGTACTGAAATCGAAGAAATTCGATGCGGACAACGACGGCCATATGGCTCAAATTGATCCGTTCGTTAGTATTGTCAGTGACTGTTTACAACTGAAATACGATAAGGTAAAAGTGTGACTGCTTCATATAGATTTTTTTTTGTGATACCGATAAATGAAGACGATGTTCTAATATCGCAGCAAGAACGATATAAATATCTATTAATTTAGTCAGCAACTCCAACTCATCATGAGTTTATGCCTCTCAGTTATCACCAATATCACATTCTTCCTTCTTTGCCATTCTTTCTGCGCAGCTATCGATAATAGAGTTTGGAATCATCTGTCTTCATGAAATTCGAGTTTGGATTATTGATCTGGCAAGCACTGAGGTTTTGGGCTACTCTCCTATATATAAATATTAGTGCCAATAATCGTAAGAGCCTATTACGAGTAGTGATTTTTACAAGTAGTAGAAATAAGAGATATCCTCTCCATAATGTGAGGAGGTGTTAACCGGAGTGAGACGGTTCGATTTTGTGAAAAAGTTATTTTTTGAGACTTCGCGATTGTCGGTTGGCTTCGATAGATGACAACAATAACATTGACGATTTGTATTGTTTATTGCTCTTTTTGTGGGGGGATAATAGGATGAGAATCAATGAATTTGTTTGAAACACTGCGAGTGATTCAAGGTGATCAGTAATGGTCTTCGATGTTTCATCTCGTTGTTGAACTATCCACTTCCGTCACTAAAAAATCACGTGCAAACATTTGTTGATCGACTCTTCATTCTACTCGCTGATTATGCGGCCATGGGCGAAGCTGGCAGTAAAGGGGCCGTGTTGGAGTTGAGTCAGCTGCTCTTTAAGGTTGGTCAGATGTTCAGTTGGTTTGGTCACTTTCGTATGATGAGTTCAGATTTAAATGGTTACGGATTCTGAATTTTTCCACCTTGAAAATGAACATTTACGAGTTGTCAGGGATGCGCTAATGACTTGTCAAGCTGTATCACTCACACGATTGTGTCTAACAAAGAGTTATGCTATTGAAGTTAGATTCACATCAAATGGAATCGCAGCGAAAGAAAAAGTTCCGTCAACGTTTTAATATCAATTTGCAAAACATTAAAATAAATATCCATCGAATAGTAACTATCAAAATGTTGCAGGCGTTTACGCAGATGATAAAAGATGCACCAACGTTGGTTTTGTCGCCGAAACGTTTACAGTTACTTTTGAATTATGTTGAGACAGACGTGGTGGATGGTCAGAAGCAAGCCACTGCATTCCCGCTCATCAAAGCGATCATTTCGAGGAAGCTTCAAGACTCGAAGGTTACTTGACGAGAGATTATTTGTATGATCGATTATCGAAATAATCGCTGACTGAGCAGCTCAGTGAATTCACTGACAATGAGCAAACATTCTGAGAGAAATGACATCGTTGTTGTTTTCAGCTCGTCGATCTTACCAATTATTTATGCGAACTTGCGATTACATCCCAATTGGCGCATATAAGAGCGCAGTGCAGACAGGTTCTATTCTTAATGTTTTATTTTGAATATTAAATTCATTTTCGAAATGGTTACGCATAACTCATTATTCGTCACAAAAGTCAAGTGGAATAATGTTCGTCATTTCGAATGGTTCATAACAGTTGCTTATAACCAACTCACCAACCAGATCGACTGATTCATTCCAGGTTTTACTTCAATATATTGGTAATCATCCGCAGAGTAAAAAGCCGAAGTATTATGTGGATTTTTTCATTGCGCAATTGGAGTACGAATATGAGGATGGACGTGTGTCGGCGATAGAGATGCTGAACAGCCTTTTCGACAGCTTCACTCAGGTTTTGTGATCCTTATATTGTCAAAAGTTCTTTTCATTTTCCACTCGTATATGATGCGGAAATAAGTTTTTTGAAATTGATTATATCGCTGATGTAAGAATTCCGATCCACATTATTTAGCTCCGAATTGAAACGTCCCCACTCGTCGGGGAAGATACTCTTTAGCTCAGCTTGATAATTATTGAGATTGAAACCGTTAGTCAATGGCCTTTGGTTGAAATTTTAAGTGCGGGGATGGTTTTGTAGTGTTAAATATTGTCATTGATAAATTTTCAGAACGTAAACGATCAGCATTGTTTGTTGGCTTTGGTGAATTTGGGTGCACGTTTGACGAACGATAAAAGTTTGAAGTGTCGGCGCATGATCACATTAGCCACTCGCAAGTTATTCGAGTCTGTATCCGAATCGAGATTGAACGATGTCTATTTGGCGATGAGGGACTGGCTTGAAGCGAAGAAGGTAATTTGTTGTGTCTTGTATTGTCTCAAATGATAGCATTGTGCTTCACTTGATTAGAATCGATGACAACACCGTGTGGTATCATCATTGTGCTCACGACATATCAAATTGATCAATCATTCACAATTTCCTGTGTTTTTCCTGTTTTGTTGTTTGTTTTTGTGAATCTTTAATTTGTGCTGTTGTCTGCATTTTATCTCTATGAGATAGAAGTATAAATGCTCAAAAAGACAAAAAACGTGGATACTTTTGCAATTGATGACATTGTTTAAGGAGCAAAGTCGTTCGATTGCAATGCAAATGTTGGTTGAAATGGCTGAAGTAAGAAATGAGATTGTTTCGAACAAACTCAACGAACTATTGCCATACGTAACACAAACCATTCAACCGAATATATTGAGCGAATACACCGAGATGAATATTACCAAAATTATCGACTCACTGACGGCATTGATTCGAAAATGTGAAAGTGCCGCTAAACAAGCTGCAAACAGCGGTTTATTCGATGAAATTTTGAGTGAGTTTATTTAACGCTTCATTTTGTTCAGTATAACCACTGAATGTGAATAATCATTACGATAGTGCATTGATAAGAATGAAAAGGTATCCAACTGCAGAAATAGTATTGCAAAGTTTGTGTATGACTAAAATTGATGGCTCAATTAAGAGCGAATAGTTGCCATCGATTCACGATGGCTATCGTTCTTATAGCATCATGCATTAATCTGATCGAAGCGATTCGAAATTTTGTTTTTTGTGCTTCTATTCCATTTTCAGCATGTTTTATCCACTAGCATGAATTTTATGTGCGTAGTTTTTTTGTTGTCAAACAATTTTATTAATTGACAATGAATTTAGCGAACGTTCTGCGTGTATTTTCTAGTTTTACAGTCTAAATGCGGAACGTCTGATTTGCCGAAACACGTTTGCGCCGTATTGCTCTGATGATTACCAATGAAATTAATCGACCTTTCAGAGCATCTGGAGGATTTCGCGAAATGTTTGGAATCACCAGCGATACAACTGGCGAGTGCACGATTGCTTGGTCAGCTGTTCGCTGCACTCGAATTGAATTTCTTCCGCCCGAAAGAGAGTCCGTCTGTTAAAGAGCTGATTGATTGGACATGCTGGCAACTTAAGAATCGTTCACTCGGAGATGATCTCGCGGAACAGGTTTTTTATTTCAATTTCTTGAATAATTACCGTATTAAAGTATTTGATTTCCGCGTTTTTTCTATTTATGTGAATCTCAGCAATAAATTTCTGACTGTTTTTTGCATAAGATTTTTGTAAGTGAGTGTTCTTCGGATGCTTGGAATAACGGATCGGTTGATGATTGGTAAAAAAACTGAGATATACGTTAGATGACCAAGTGGGAAACAATTCAATAAAAATCACTGATTATCATGAAGTTTTGTAAGAATGATCACTTTACCCCCAAATATCTTCTTCGAGATGTTGTAAGTGTCAACTAATAACAGAAAAATTGATTGAATAGTTGTAGTAGATGAACTTTTATTAATGTCATTGAAAAAATTCGTGAAGAATCGAGACGCTTTTTGTTGTGCCCTTTGATTACCTTATTATGTTCCTTTCATTTACGAATGTTTTATCATCTATTCTTTATCCGCTATTTTGTATTTATCCTCTATATTATGTTCCTTTATCTATTTATTTTATCTTCTTTATTAAATTTTAATGTTATTTCTATTTTTTCTTAAGTTGTAAATCTTATTGCCTTGACATACGCTGTTGTTTTGAAACGGTTGCATTTTCAGGCGGCCAAAAATATTGTTTTCTTGTCGGCAGCTCTGAGCACAGACGAAGATTTACAATGGCTTTGCAAAAAGCTGAGTTCTGTGTGTAAATTCGAAATAGCACACCAACCTGGTGAATCATTAAAGGTAAACTGTTGCTAAGTATAGTACAAATTGAAAATTCTCCGAATAGGAGGAGTTATTTTTTATGTCAACAATCGATGATATAATAATTTTATTTATTGTATGTTGAGTGTTCTTCTCTCGTTTGTAATTGACAAATGTTTTAGCGATTGAGTGTGTTCAAATTGGCTGCTGCGCTCATATTGCGTGTTGATGTGGCACAACAGTTGATCATTGTCGACACGTTCTTGCCATCGCTTCATCGTGAAATGATGGGCAAATCATCACAAAGTCAGAGTAAGTGGACAATCTGAAAATTTTATTCAATTTTTTGAATATCAATGCAATTTTTGAAGTGCAAGCAATTCCAAGGCAAAACCGAGAATGTCAGTGCCCATTGCTTTTCTCAGTTTACATAATCGCTTTTGCTCACAATCAGCAAAGTAGTGGCGTTGAAGATTGAGAGATATCAGTCGATTTGAAGAAATGGTCACCGAATTTAATGTGGTGTTTTGAAGTGAATTTTGCGTCGTTTGTATTTGTTTACTTCTTCTTATTCTCTCAGCGTTTGTTGGTTTAGATAGCGAGCAGTTGGAAGAAGTTTCGATGGAGGTCGCGGAAATATTCAAAGAGCGAATTGGTGAGAAGAATTACACTCAAAAATTAAGCGGATGTCAGAAAATGTGTGCAGAGAAATCGGAGCAAAGAAAGCGTCGAGAAAAGGTGATAATCACAGAATTAATTTTACGAATTGCGAGGCAATCTTTTCATCTGCACTTAACTTGTGCATGTTTTTGGCCGTGTTGATCTTCAGTTACTCACAGTTCCAAGAACCATTCTCAGAGGATCTTAATTTCTCAATCAATCTGATCTCATCAATCCCATTTCAGGAAGAAGCTATTGTTGACCCAGCGAGTGCAGCACTGAAGAAACAGAAGAAGAATAAAGCAAAGGCTAAAGCCAGAAAACGGAAATTAGATGTGGATAAACCGTACAGAACAGCGATTCGGAAGAAGAAACGTGAATCTCAGCAATAAATTTCTGATTGTTGTAACTGACGATGAGTGTTTTTTAGATGCTTTTAAAATAACGGATCGGTTGATGATTGGTGAAAAACTGACGATGAGATATGCGTTAGATGGGCAAGTGGGAAACAGTTCAATAAAAATCACTGATTACCATGAAGTTTTGTAAGAATGATCACTTTACCCAAATATCTTCAGCGAGATACGTTTTGGAAAGCTATTTTGATGGCGATTTGAAAATACCAATGTAGTGATCTGACGATGGTTTAGTTGTTGAGTACTTAAAGTTCGATTTGAAGCTACAGTGTTACTTCTCAAGAGTGTTCGAGAGTACAGTGTTACTTTTTAAGGATATGTGAATGTTAAGATGAATTTATATTTTGTTCGAAGATTGTGTTAATTTATAATATTCATACTGCTTTCGAAATTATATTGTTTAGGATATATTGTAAAGAAGGACGGGTCAGATGGTTTGTTATTGTTGTTGTTATTATTGTTGTTGTTACGATGTTTTGTTTCGATGTGATTCTTTGCAGTTTGTTTGTTCTTTGTTGTTGTTATTTGTTGAGAAATGTTTATACTGACTTGTTTCTAAATTTGAATAAATTCTGAATCCATGTTTAGGTTAGTTGTTATTTCGCAAGATTTTATTCATAATTTTCATACTAATAATATCAGTAATAATAGTAATGGGAAATATTAGTTTAGCAAGCTCTGCTGACTCCGCATTTTTGATAAGTTTATTTATTTATTTATTTAGCGATTACAACTCATCATGTCTTTCCGTTATCACACATGTCATATTCTTCCCTCAATGACGTCCATCTGTCCGCGCAGCTAACGCTATCAGCGCATGGAATCATGCGTCATGAAATTCTAAGTTCGATTATTACTTCGTCGAACACGGGATGTAGGGTTTCTTTTGTACTGCCCAATGTTTTGTAAGGAGAGCCGGAAATTCATTCCGCTTGAGGCATCTGATAATCATTGAGAGTAGCCGTTTGGAATGAGTAACTATTGATATGTGCAGAAGCTCAAACAACATAAATCAACAGCATGCTATAATCGGTGATGATTAAGTGCAATTTGCAATTTGATCTCTCTATGGGAAGGAAACTCATCGAAGTAATTGTCGTTATCGGTTAGCAATTTCCTGCTCTTTCAATGAACCGGAAGTAGTTTCATATTTCTTTGATATAACACAGCAAAAACTTTGCATACGAGTGCAAAGAATTTTTGCTGAATGGCTAAATTTGCATTTAATTTGAGTCGGTTGTATTGAAATTTGTATAAGTAATCAGCTATAAAACTGGATCGGTGATTCGAACGAATTCATTTGGAACAGCAGTTGTGCGGCGAGTGACCGCTTCGTTCATCGATTGCTAGTTGAGTTCGTGTGTGAATTAATCATTATAGTAAGCGATGGCTCTGAATATCGACCCACCAGAGGGGAATTTCCCGGCTTCGGGAGGCACATCAACATTCAACATTATCAATCTAACCGAGAATCGAATGGCGTTCAAGGTATGATCACGAGTCTTATTTGATACCTATCCGTGCACATTGTTTTGGCCTCACGTCAATTTAACGCCACCCCGCTGGCTAGGCGAGCAGGCTAACCGAACACAATCGAGTAATTAATTAGTTGCCGTGAATATTTTGAATAATTAATCGAAACAATACTTTGCATAAAAAATGTGCACGGAAACGCGAGCATTGTGGTCAGCAACGTTACAAACGTTTGATAGCCTGCTTGCCAATCCAGGTTGTTTGTTACCTATCGTACAGCTTGATTTATCGTAGTCCTAACAGTTCACGATGATTTCTGATAAAAGATCTTATTCTTAATCTACGAATAAAAGTATGGTTCACAAAGAGATCAATCTCAGTGAAAGTATGATCTAGAAATCTTCCAAATTTAGGTAAGTTATCAGCTTTAAAGTGGATCGATGATTCGAACGGATTCATTTGAAAGAGCAGTTGTGCAGCGACTGAGTACTCCGTTCCCAATTGTTTTGAGACACTGAATAGTGATGATCAGCTATTCTACTAGAATTTCAAAATGCTAACCGATGTATTGTACAAACAAGTTCATTACATTGTTCAAGACATAGCGCTTTGCATCTGACTATGTGCTGTTCATCGTGCATATGGCTTGGTGAGGCGTAGCAGTTGTTTTGTTTGCAACTGATCGCTGCCGCCATGATAACGTGGCTCGTGATGAACGATCGCCATTTACAGGTGAAAACGTCGAATAACGAGTGCTATCGTGTAACACCAGTTTATGGATTCGTCGAAAAGTTGTCAAAGACTGAACTGATAGTGATTCGGCTCGAAGGACCACCGAAAGACGACAAATTCGTGGTGCAATGGGCCGAAGTGCCGGATGAAGAGACCGACGCACAGGCACCGTTCAAGGCCGGTGCGCAATCCGGCGAAGTGATTATGCCAGTTAATGCACAATGATCCATCCATCCATCCATCCATCCACCCGTAGGATGATCATCCCTGTCCGCATCAAATAATATCTCAATAACATCACGATCAAATGCAATAAATTCTAAATTATCAAAAATATATCCAAACTATTTTATTGATTCATCAAATGACAGTAAATTTCATGCGTTTTTATCGCAAGTAACGTGAATGTGCAATGTGCATTTGATTTGCAATGTAATCGAATAAATGTGACACAGTATAATATTGTCTTTAACAAACAAGCGATTCAGTGACAGTTCTTGCATTCTCTGAGTGGATCATCGGTTGCGAGGCAATTCCAAAAGCCTTGCACTGCACAAGCTTCTTCTCGCATATTTTCCCTCAGATTGCGGATTGCGCTTACAACTAGATCAAAAGCAACTTTTATGTTTACTCATAATCGTACATCCACTCCAGACAGCTCAAACTGCGTGCCCTTTGGAATTTTTTGACGAAAGGATATTCAAAGCATCGAAAAATTTGTTGTGATATAAGTCTACAGTTGGAGGTGATCGCATGAAATGCTTTTCAAAATAATGACAAAATGAAAATTTGTCGTTGATTTCTCTAACAATAGCCGCTCTACATCTCTATTGTCAGTCATAATGGTAATTAAGCGAGAAAATTTGCTCTCTTGTTTATAGTGATGATTCTGGACTTCTTTCAGTGAAAGTTTTCAATTGCAGTTATTTTACTGAGCGATTTTTAACATCTGCGCAGAAATATTTCCTTGCAGTCGCGCTGATCAGTGCTCAATCGTTTTTTTTGTTGTTGTCAAGAAAACCAAGCATCAGTTTACTGATAGGCAGTGATGTTCAAATTTGAAAGGAAAAATTCACTCAGCTTCGACTGCGGTTCCAAGTTTTTGAATAATTCATCGTCGTATCTGGCTCCAAATTTTGCCTTACTCCTCTCCGTCTTCAACTTCAGGACAATTCGGCTCTGGAAAAAAGCATCTTGCAGATTCTAGCCCCAACCAATAAATATCGGTATGACAAAAATGTTTTTTTGAGGATGTCAAATAATTTTTTGTTTTCGAAACTTGAATACCAATGCTGATAAGTAGTTAGCGATCATGTCGTTCTCGACCACTTTCAATTACATTCTAAAATCACGATCATTTCGGCAATTCGCCTCTTCGTCACAGATATTCTACAGATCGAAGGCAGCTATTTTTCAAGGAATTTATTCATCTCGATTCGACTACCAATAAGCGAAGAATCAATGATGTCTTGAATTGTGCTCAGATCCTTGCTTTTTTCATCGATACGAACAATGCGATCGTTTAAATTTTTCTGTCATTGAGCTTCTTTTTGAGAATATCACTCATCATGAGTTCCTTTCTTGATTATTGGTCATCTTTGTACATATGATCGTCGTGACCGGTCAATCTGTCTAAAGACATTTAGTTCAACGATAGTTTGCTTGAAGACACATCGCCTAACGGACAGTTTGATTAACGGACAGTTTGCCTACACGGTTTTTGAACGGATCCTTAGGCAAGCTGTCCATTAGGCAAAATACCTGTCAGGCAAAATGTCCGTTCGGCAAATTGTCCGTTAGGCAAACTATCCGTTAGGCAATGTGTCTTTAGGCAAACTGTCATTAAACTAAATGTCTTTAGACAGATTGACCGGGTACCTATGACGTTTGTTCAAAATTTAGCCATTCCCCTGTTTTCCACAGCACAAATTCCGTCGCATAATCGACCCCTCCTGAGCGATCTGTCAATTTCAAGTGAGCAATAACTGCATCGCATCGCATGACAAGCGTTCACTGTATGCTGAATGGTCTCAATCGAGTGATTGGCTTCTGCGAAAGTCACTCAGAATTCACGTTGATGCGCAAGCAAGACATCATCTTTAATGAGATATTTTCTAATTAACTTCTTAGAACTGTCATTAGCGCAAGTATTCACTTGCGGTAATGACAGTTTCACACCTCTGGGGATGACGGTGATAGCTCTGTTCAAGCAATTCATTTCCGAGAATTCCGATGCTATCGCTTCAACTTTTGGCCAGTTTGATTTCGTCGTATATCTTCAATTCCGATCACCAGATTAACCCTTAATATTCATTAACTTCCAATAAATTTTCTTCAGATTCAGTCGCGCTCGTTGAAGCATGATTGCATATGTTTGCTAGTAAGCTCGAAAAGCATTAATCAACAATTCAACTTGCATGTTGTTGTAACGTTTTTCTCTCAACGATCACTGAATCAGCACACTTTGACAAATGTTCCTATTTAAATCGCCATCTTAGAAGTTATAACTAGTGAAAATCTGTGGGTGACTGTAAATGAATTCGACATCAAAATTTTGTTTTACTGACTGCGAGGAGTATAGATAGGAGCCAGAGATGAATGCGATCAACCATAAGTTATGCGAATTTTCATACTAAAAGAGAAACCGTTTTCAAACTCTGACAATTGTCTTTGTAGAACAAGGCAATAAAGGCGACCAACTTCAGAAGAGCCGGTAAAACCCCATAATCAATTGTTAAACTTGCCATCCAAGGAATATTCATCAGATATTTTATGTGGCTGGAGGTTGTGAACTGTGACAACATTCAATTAAGAGAACGTTGGGGACTGAGGAGATTCGTAGTTGGTACATGTCGATGTGTGCAGAAAGTGAATCTCGATGAGATCAGATGTCAGAACGAATTTTTCCCGTTACATTTCCCATTCATTGTGAACTTATTGTAGTCCACAAATGAAACGAAAGAAATTCTCCTCCTCTGACGAGAAAATTTTTCGGCGACACAGACAAGTTTGCGCTTTTTTAAAAGTCTTACATCATTGAACTGAGTGAATACGATTGATTGATGACATTCAATTATTCGTATGGATACGACAAATAAAATAAACTTGAGAATTTCAGTGACGTTCAAAACACATTAAGATAATAAATGTCGTCATCGCAGTGCTCATCGCTGAAAGGCATTCTGACGAAACAATTAGCTTGCTTCCTATTGGATTAGCGAGTAGCACGCTAATCCAATACTGCGGAATCCCATTTACCCTAATTAAGCATGAACAGGGTGTTGAAATTCTAAAAAATATCGTTTGACCGAAGTTTGACCGAAGAATTTCTTCTATAGAACTACTGATTTCACTTAATTTGCACTAATAATTTCACTGATCTGTTCACTCTCAGTGGCTTCAAGCATCTTCGGAAGAAATTCGCTGCTCTACGAATGAGAAATTGCGATTTACATTGCATAGTAGATTAAAACTGATTGTGAGTAATTCATTCATTCCAACAAGCGTGCTGAAATGCGATAAAAATCACAAACATTCTTCATTCATGGGCCTCAACCAGTTTAATGAGGCAGCAATATTGATATTATAGTAACAAAAGTTATGATAAGGACAGCAGCAATACTATTCATAACATTGGCAATAAATTTTTATGCAGTTGAGAAACTGATCGGTGAGACTTCATATGTTCCCTCTTCAGATGAGTTTAAGCGATCCCACTGAACATGCCCTGTCTCAATGTTTCGAGATCAGTTACACTTGAATGAGCAAAAAGTAAACGCGTTTCTAAAAAGGCTCACTCGAAATCCGAGTGCCATTGTCAGCCAACTCAATCAGCTAATTACATCAATGACTTTTGTTATTTTTCCTAATGCGTAAAAGCCAAAACAATTCACCAAGCCAGAATTACTTCATTGTTCCACATTTCACGTCGTCAAAATCTCATAATACATGATGAGAGCGCATTTATTTAACTTGATTAATCAAATTCTGCATCATTATTATGAGCATTAGTAATTTAACAATTCCGTACACAGATTGATGTTATACTCTTGACGATTCATTCGTCAAACTTATGATGTTGTTATGTTAAGTTGGTGAGTGCACCACAAGAAATGAGATCTGTTCATAATGTATAATACAAGTTACTTCCTGAAAAGCATGCACTTCGTGAATAAGATGATACATATTTTCAACTAATCATATGTTTTATTCAGTCTCGTCATTCGAAGGCACATTTTTCAATTCAATTACAGTACATCAGCATTATTCTCGTTCATTCACCATCTCCGTCACCACCTCATTCCGCATTCCATACATAATTCATTAGGTGATTTCAACGAAACATTTTTTTTGGTGGCATTAAATTGAATATTTTCAGAATGAATATTTGAAATTCTTACAGTCAGAAAGCTTGATGGATTTGACATTTTGCTGCATTGACAAGAATTGATGGAATGTTCGTATGAGCATTCAAAGATGGTTTTTGTTGTTTAAGCATAATTTTGGTGGAAGAATTTCTTTCGGTGACCGGAAGCAGCACGTCTTTCATTCGTCATTCATACGAACAGCTTGAATGACAATCACTCCCAGTCAATCATCTTCAAATTTCATTATCTTCGATCATTTAAAATATGAAACATCCAACGTAGCGCAATGATGAAATCATCAATTTGAAACAAAAAATGTCCAGGAGACATTCTTTCTTCATGCAGAGAGAAGAGAACGTATTTGAATCGTTTACAAACTATTGACACCTTGCAAGTTGACTATTCATTGGATGATTTGATCTGATGAGTGAAAACGAACTGTAACCGCGGACTGTGTCATCGCATCAATTGAACACATTCAGAGCTCAAAGCAATTAAAAGCTTGCACAGAATATCCACTCATGGAATGGGTTTTCCGTTTGTGGAACCGCAAAGCAGTAATACACTACGAATGGTAAGAGTGTGGAATAATTATCAGTTGATGAGCCTGAAATGACTATGCTCATAAATAATTCAATTTGCGAAACTTGGTTGATTCGAGCGTGTTTGAAAGAAGCGTGGGCGGATTACTTCGAAGAGCAAAAAATTGTTTGATCGTTTAGCACACAATTTCATCATCCAAAATTGCTTCCGTTTTGTCCCAGATGATTCGAAAAGTTTAGAAAATTTCAATCCTCCCACACACTAGCAGCTTCCTTTTTCGTTCAGCTAGTTCTAGAAAAAAATTCATTGCTACTGGAATGTTTCTAATGCAGTAAAAAGTTTTTGAAGAAGATGATGCAATAGCAATCAAAAAAAAACACTGATAGTTTATAAAGAGCAAATCCCATAAGAAAACTATTAATTCTTGAACTTCCTAATCATTCGTTCTTCTGATGAATTTGATTCGTAAATTTAAGTGACGAAATCGAAAGATATCATCAAGGAACTGCAGATTAAAGTGTTATGTTATGAGTTCTTCATTTGCGATAGAACACAATTGCGGATGTTTTTTTTTGTGCATTCTTGTGCAGAGGTGCCTGAATCAGCTGCTATAAGCGGACAGTGGATAGTTGACATTAGGAAGACTTGATAGAAATGTCAGTCAAAGCATTCGGATGCGTTTTTATCACAGCACACTTTTGTGGAATACGCTTTGATTAGATTGCAGATAGGAATGGCGTCATGAATAATTGAATTTGCAGGCAGTGTTTGTCTTCATCAGAAACTGTGAATAATATATGAAAGATTCACCGACCGGAAACATCATACCATTATTCAAGGAGCTCTCTCTCTTTTTTTGGAACCAAAAGAGAGCATTTTCAGAAAGTTTTCAATCACTGAAGGCGACTCTTCAATTGCACACAATAATTTTCCTCGCGATGTTTATGGCAAAAACTCAGAGAGCCACCGATGAATTGATTGTAATTTATGAATATTCCGCGCAGAAACTCATTTCTAGAAGGATCATATCAGTGGACGAGATTTTTTTGGTGCTTATGACCCTTTCATTACTTCATTTCGATCTTTATGTTGCGCAATTATAGCAATTCGCATTTTGCATTCCAGTAAAAAAGTTTAGCGTATTGTAATACTGTAATGGTTTGGAATTTTTGAGTGACTTCTTTTCACTGTGATGCATACTACATTGTCCATTAGTGCTGCATTTTTAGTGCTCAGTTGGTCTTGAGTAGTAGAGCCGCCGCCAATCATCGAAAGCTGCATGCTCAAGTCCCACAGGAATATTGAATTCAAACGAATACTTTGAAAAAGAGATCGAATAAATTTTATTGCACACGTTTTAGAGTGAATTGATTGCTTTGCTTGGGAAGTTTTAGGCAATATAAGTGGTGTGCACTTTAGAGAATCAAGTTGAGTGGAGACAATTTATCGCATTCCACACAAACAGAGTTATCGTTTCACACTTTGCACTTCCACGAAGATCTCAATTGCTGGCTTGATTGTGATCAAGTTTTGTGGAGATTCATTCGTAAAGCTGTCTGATGCTGAACAACTCTTCAGACTCAACAAAGCAAACGAACAGCCAGCATTCAGAACCACTGATAGTTTTGAAAGTTGACAACTATAGTGACCTTTTCAAACACGTTCATTGCACACGTCATTTTCAGATGAACAATGCTCATTTTAGGAGTTTTAGGCAATTTAGAATCGCATTCGGAGTTGATCACTCACTTTGAGGCTAATTTGTTATCCACATATGGATAAAAAATAATTATCCATATTTTTATGGATAATAATTTATTCATATTTATCCAATTTATCCATATAATTTAATTATCCATATTTTTTTATTATCCATAATTTATCCATATTATTATCTTATCCATATTTTTTATCCATATTTTTATCCATATGCTCAGTATAGATCAGTGGTCCACAAGCTCGGGTGCTCCATTACCCTTCGATGGTTTGGCAGGCCGTCATTACTCCTCCTCCTCCCGCTACAATAATTTACTTTTTTCACGCATATCGCCAGAACTAATCTCTCGATCCCTTCCATTACCCTCTAACATCCCCAAATTATCCAAAAAGTGTGAAATTCCCCCCCTCGCCCATTTCCTTTCCCTATGGAGGAGTCCCTTGGTATGAACAGTGTTTGCTGTTCAAATGCTTTTATTTCAAATATCATATTATTACGTAATGTGTTCACGATTTCAAAAGAAGGACGATCTGCATGATTTTTAACGAAAAGCATTATTATTTGCTGTTTTTCACGTGAAATCCGATTCCATGAATTGGTTCATTTCCTCTTTAAGTGAATCCATAATCACATTCTCGAATAAATCCATAATCACAAAAGCAACAAATCCTTCCAATACACTCAAATAATGCCAATACCGCCCATTTACCACTTTCTATTCAAGGCAATTGTTGTCTTGATAATTTCAAATCCCATGCATTTTTAATGTGTTTTTTAGTCTTGAAAAAATCACTCACCACGCGCAAATATATTCCGACCGAATCTTCACATGTTCTTTCAGGTTACTATAAACAAACTTTCAGCATTTGTGATTAATGAATTATTTACTTATCTGATGAATTTTTGCAGTAATTAAATGAGTTTTTTTTGGATCTTTCACTAAACACAAACAGAAATTCGTAAACTCAATGCAATTCTTCTCTCAAATGACACATAAAATTCACGACGATTTTTCAAAAAATTTCTTGAAATGATAAATATGTCCTTTCTATTAACGTCAATAAGATTTCGTTCAATAAATAACCTCGAAGAAAACTATAAAAGCACAATCAAATATAATTTATGAGAAAAACTGAAAATCTCAAAAAATTGACCATAGGCTGAAGCCTAACCAGATGGCTGGAATTTGGCTCGTTGACCGTTTCCTCGAGTTAATGAAAGTCGATATCAGCCATTATGGTGCTGAGCAATTTCCATTGAGTGAGTGTTGATCTTAGCCGAATAATGCATCCATAGGATGAATAATTTTTTTATTTCTCGAATATTTGATCATTTCGAAAAGCATTTCAAAATCTTACATGTGTACTTGATTAATCTACTCACGAAGCATAAATTACTTGAGTTGAATAGCTAGAGCGCACTAATCCTATGCTCTAGAGTTTCCTCAAATCCTGGTACAAGCTTGTACCCAGTGCCTCGTAAGCGTCTCTTACAAGAAATATGATTTTGTGCACACGTCGGTTTACTTTCATTTGGTTTATCGCTAGCGGTTTTTTGTGTTCAGTGTTATTAATCATGCTGGCAAAGATTAAAGGATGCCGGATTAATCTGTTCAGATGATGACTTATTCAGGCAGACAGTATGCACACAGTTCAACTTTCTCACAAATCATGCTCGAGTAGATTCTAAGCTGTTCCATTCGCACAAAGTTACCAGAGGCCAAATATATCTTTTTACATTCGAATCGCGTAGAAAACCGATAGATAGCTAGTAGCTGTGTGCTGACGAAGGCATGTGAGAATGTACATGAAGCATTTAAATGTATCGGAACGTTGGTTGCTTCGTTTAAATCGCATTGTTTACAATTGGATTGACGCTAATTGTTTGGTTTGTTTTTGCGCTTTCGTTCAGAATGCATCAATGCTCAAAAAACCTGGTGATGCCACACATAAATCTTGACAGAAATTGAGCGCAATTGCAATGTTAACGTCATTGACAGAAAAAGTTCTTGCCATTTTTCCACTTTTTGAAATTCGATTGGTATTCATTTGGAATCGTTTTTTTCTTGAAGAGTAAGCTTTTCACTGGTTTTTCGTTTGTTTGGTTTTATGGATAATCAAATGGTTTCACGAATAATTCCATCAGTTACTACAAAAACTCACAATCAGTGGAAAAACCAAATCATCGATTTCGCTTACAATTAGAATGAAGATTGGAAAAAATTGATTTTATTTGTCGATAAAAAGAACGTCTGAAACGTGCACACACATGCATATTTCATTTTTTGAAATGTGCTTATTATTGCTATGAACGTAAAAGCATTATGAACACAGTGAAAAAGTTTTAAGGGCGCATGTGCATCAAGATCATGAAAACTTCAAAACTTCCGAAACGGAATTCGAATTGACAATTCGAATTCACTTAGAAAATTCATTTATTTTTCCGAAATTTATTCGATTTTTCGATTTCATCTCAATCATATTTCTCATTTGCAGAAATTGTTTAGTCATTTCAGCAATGCACTCAACCACCACTCGCTGGTCGTCACACTTATAAAAAATTCATGTTTTGATATTTCACAAAAACGCACATTGTCAGTCTCCGTACTCATTGCAATCCCATACGTATAACTTTCTGCAACAATGAACACGGCTTTCGAATGGGCATACCTTCTGATGGAAAGTGTTCGTTCCTCTTTATTCTTTATCAGCATCAGTTTCTAAGAGTTGTTTTCACAAATGAATTAGCTCCAAACGAGAAAAAAAAGTTCTTTTTTTTTTCATTATGCGAGTATTTACAACTCAACTAATGATTATGCTTGCAGCTTACATTAATATTAGGAAGAACCACGGCAAATCGTGCAAAAGAGAAAAAAATTGTAAGGAAAAAATTTCACAGGGAAGACCACACGGATGATTTTTGTTTTTCTTACAAGACGAAGAGACTAAAGACTAAAAGTGAAGTCAAGATTTATCTTTTGCCTGGCTATAAACCTGTGAGCAAGCCTAAGCGCTGAGTTTGAGTCTTAAGCTATAAAATGATGCTAAAGTTAATTCGATTCTGTTTGCACACTCTACGTGTTTTTACGATTTGCCCGCGCCGATTTACATCAGTCTTCAAATGAACTGTCACGAAAAGTCTCAACTCCTTCTGTATTGTCCTCGTTGAATTCAGCTAAAAGTTAGCGTGTCTTCATAGGTGATGAACGGCTAGAATTCGATCATCCATCAACGACGTAATCGTTTCTGGACGATCAAATTGATTGATTGCACTCTCCGTAGCGCACTGTTCAGAAGTTGATGAACGTCGCGACGAATAATATTTTCTTTATGCTAGCGAAACTGATAAATTGAAGCAAATTTGAGCGTGGAACGTTAAACTGCACTTGTATTAAATGCATAACGGATCGTGAGTTGAGCGATTTTCTACTTGTTTATCAGTTCTTATCGTCAGAAGGGTAATAATGTATGTTTGTAACGCAGCTGAAGCTCGATTATTGTGATTGTGATGAATTAACGACGCATAATAAATCGCTATAACAAAAATTAACGACTCATATGACATAAGTTAACAAATCGCTCATTTTGCCCTCATACAGACATGATTATCCCAGCCATGATGATCATCTATCAGTGAGATTCGTGGAGATCGGACCTTTGGTATTCTGCTTAAGGAACTAGCCTCAATATTATAGTAACAAGATAAAAACAAATCGCTCATTTTGCTCACTTAAGATCAACATTTCCAAACAATGACGACCTTGAAAACGATGTGAATGCCTATGATGAAAGCAATATCACGCAATGATTATTTTCGAGTTTATGAAAGCATTTGCTTATTAATGGACTCTGAGAAATTTGGGAAATTTGAGAAATATTTTTCGAGAAAAATTTGAGCAAAAGAATCTGAGAAAAATATTCATAAGGTATTTTACACGTCTGAATGCCATAACTCCAAAAAAATGAATATTATCGTAATGTTTCTGATGGCGATTGCAGATAATACTTTATCAACAACATAAACTTTGTGTTTTGATTCACTCACTACTGCCATGCTTCTGATAAATGAGGAAAGCTTCCAGCAACAGTCAGAGGCCTCATGAAGAAAATCAGAGAATGTTTGCTGAAGCGTCAACCGAAATAGTTGATGCGGATGTGTGCATCGATGTGGCATACTCCGCGATGATCGAAATTCTGAGTTTTTGCTGTGGCATTCGGGGAACACTTCCTGGTAATTACTACCATTCAATAAAATGGTGCCACATCGGCGAGTTCTGGAGCAGGAGATATTCAACAATTCAAACTTTATGAGCAAATGTCTACACGTGCTAAGCAATGACATTTTCGATTTTAATTGGACTTGAATTCAATTGTATTCGTCTGTAAACCTGCGTTGAATTTTGCATTCAGTTATTAGTTTTTGTTGAATTTAATCATGTCACGATGTCATGGCAGGCTACAATCGCAATAATTTACGAAAATGCTGACGATTGCGTGAAACATTGATTTCGGAACGGTTGCACTATAAAGTTCACACCGCGTGCTTGTTTTCGTTCCGACTGTGCACTGTTAAATCCAGTTTGCGGAAGAAACACCTCTCAGATACAAATTCACTAAGCATGCATTTAATGTACTATTCCACCGTACATTAATGGTCACAGGTGCAACTTCAATTGAAATTGTATCATGAAGTGGATATGGCACACTCTAGTTGCACTATGAATTCAGTCGTTTGGAAGTGAGTGTATAAAGCGATTTTGATTCGTTTAGAAGATCAACAAAACTATTTATTTATATCCATTCTTAATTGTTAATTTACTCGCATCAATTCACTTTAACTTCAGTTAAGAACGAAAGAAATTCAATTAACAATTATGCAACTTCTCAAGGGAATCTAATCGCGTTTAGTTCTCAGTTTAAGCAAATAATTACTCGAATGCGTTCAACTGAATAATCTCTCTTCGAGTTTTTCAGAGATAATTGAAAGGAACTCATTAGTAATTATCTATCAACAAAATCAATAGCGATAGTCACAATTGATGTCATGAAGAGTTTATTATTCTTCATTGTTGAGAATGAATCTTGCGTTTATAAAAATTCCAGATAATAGCTCCGAAAAGTACAAAGATCAGAATCTCTTAATAAAAAAAATTTTGTGAACGTTCTCGACCACGATATCGGAACAGACGAATAATCAAATGTGATCAAAATTCCGATGATGACATAAGAAATAACAAAGTCAGAGAATTTTCAATGATCAGTCTGATGAAATCGTAGCGTGAATTCTCGAGATAAGGAGCGATTCTCATTGTGATGATTTGCGTATGTCTTCAAAATTTCACTTTTTTCATGCCGCGGTGGTTAAAAATAATGCAAAATATGTACTGAGGCGGAAATTTTCATCGCGATATTCAGCGATCAATGCGTTATCATTACCGATGATCTTCTGGTCAGAACCCAGTCAAAACAAATTTTTTTTTTGCATTCTTTTTTTCCAATGTCAGATTGAATACAAATGACGAACGTGATGCAATATTCAATCAGCTGCTGGCGCCATTAAGCTCCAGTCGAAACATATTGCAGCTGGATACAATTGAGCTAAAGTAAGCCTGAAACGAAGCCTCATAGTCTAGTCGTCAGCCTCAGTCTAAGCTATATCAGCGGCTAATTCTGCTCGGTTGAAGTGCAACGTAACGTCAATATTTTCATCAATCGAATTTCGCACACTGTCGTCAACACCGTCGTTCACAGCTGAAACGGAGAGGATTTTAAGCAGCACATGGAAAATTATTTCTGAGCATACGAGAACTCAGCTTTTGAATCAAATTTTTGGCTGAATATCGTAGCATGAGTGTAGCGTGAGCATGCACTGGTTCTTGGTTCACTCTGCGTTCAACTCTGAATACGACTCTCTTTCAGCAGTTCTACAAGACTTTCATTCATTAAAATTTGTGCTGTATACATATGACAAGATCTCAATCAATTCCTTGAATAATGCAGCAAACGAAATCGCAAAATCACAAAATTTCATTTCGTTGGACAACCTCACTTCAGTCTCTTTGATGGGCAAATTTTTTTGTTAGTTGAAGATTCGGATCCCTGATAGAAATTGTGTTGGTGAGGAGAAATCAATTCGATTTGTTAGTGTATACAGAGAGCAATAAATTTTTGACTTTTTGTCATGTATTTTGGATTCTTTCGAATTGTTCAGTAATTCAAAAAAAACAACTTCTTTGGACTATCCAAATCGATGAGTTTTAGATGAGAAAGAACGCGAGAAACGATATTTTTTGCCGCCGTTTGGCATTTGATTGATGAACTCGTAGTTTATTTCATGTGATGCGACATCAAATATTTCGAGAATTAATTTTTAAGTACAGCTTCCTTTTCGAGATTATGCCAACCGAGACAAAAAGAATCGAGATTATTCGCTAGCTGTTGAATTTATTTCTTATAGTTCTTGAAACTAATTTAGAGTGTTTGCGAGAATCTAATAGTATTTTGCACGACTCCTTTGGGGATTATGGTCATGGCAATATCGGGCATTGCAAAGCGATGTAATCAATCGTTTGGAGCAGAAGTTAATTTGGTCAGTAGGAAGTGCCAACTTTTCGGCTTATTTGGATGAACATTCAATTTATCACAATATTAATAATCTAAAGGATTCTCAGCAAAGATATCATACAATGCTTCATTTAATTCATTCACGAAAAAATCCATTTAATCAGCTAAATGCCTCTGCCCTATTGGTTTTGAGGAATATTTTGAGTCTTTTCAAAGAGATTCCATCGAAAATAGATCAATTGTTTTGAATAATTCCACCTCCTCACAACTATCATGAGCAGGTATTGTTGATTTGTTTTTGTTTTATTTTCCATTCAACGGATATTCTCATGACTCCATTAGTTCTGTGAATAATCCAATCGGATGCAACATTCAGCCAAATTAAATATTAAAATCATTCCATACAACTGAAACAATGTGATTTTATTGCACACTAATTTCATTCAAATTTCATTATTTGCATTCAGTTCGATCATTGAAATCGTCAGAGTATCATGTGGACGGTGTATACTTGACTGTTTATGTCATGGAGAAGCAGTGTGAGATGAGTGTTGAACTGAGAATCGTAGCTGGTCGCCAGCTGATGTAACGAATCCTTTTAAGGATTCCATTTTGTGCCGTTCATTCGCGCCCTAAAAACTCTAGCAGGCTGACGAAGGCTGATAATTTCCCGTTCGGAAATGTTTTGTGGATGAATGACTTCTTGCATAAATAACGACTACTGGATGTATTCCATAAGAGGAAGCAAGAAAAATGTAATTGAATGAATGAATTTGCAATCGATTACATGCATGCAAACACACTGTGGGAAATTACTTCAGTAAATCTTCCAGATACGGAATTCGTCGAAAATATTGTTTGACTGGGTGAAATCATTTCAGAAGATCAGTTAATGCGCTATTTTTATAGATCGCCGCATGAGGACAGCCCCGTAGGAACGACAAAACCGTGAGTGAACCGGATTGTAACAGATTAGCGAATATAAAAAAGTGTGAAACTATCTTGTGAAAGGATCGCTCTCACAGTTTGTAACTGATACATTTCAAAAAATTAAGAAAATTATGCTAGTGCTTCACAAGAATTTCCGAAGAACCTTCACAAGATCAAATGTAACTATCTGAAAAGCTAACGTCAGTTATTTCATTCCTGGAAAATAATCATGTGCAGAACTAGAAACGAGGATAAGAAATGTAAAAGGACAACATTTTATAGTTGGTTAGGGTGTGGCATGTTTTTGGAATTCATGCTTTCGACGTGCTCATCATCGTCAGTCGTAATGAACAATATTGACAGATGCGCAAAAAAAGCATCCGTCAAAGACTAGGAATATAACAACGGTCAACTGAAATGAATTGAGATAGTTTGTTGGATGGGAAATGACAAGAATGACAAAAAGTGATGCTTCGATGACGGAAAAGTGCTTGAGAAAGCAGCCTTTAGACGAGCGTTTTTAGGCAAAAAAAAACTCTTCAACAGTAAGTTGGAGGTTAAACATTTTAGTTTGATTCGCCAATATCCCGATAAACAAATAAGGAATTTATGAGTATATCGTAGGAACTGTTTCATAAATGTATTCTTCAAAAAAAAAAACCCAGCAAAAACACTGATTGTGAGCCTATCCGTAATAAGTCCCAACAAACGCCAGTAATGAGTGGTCAATTTTCAATGCTTCAAAACCGTCGTTTGTTCGAATGATACGGAAACTTGAATTTAATAGTCGAGTTCGATGGCGTCAGAAGAATGATAAACAAGATCGAAAGGTCACTGTGTGCTAAAATAATGAAAATATTTTGGTTTCCTCGGCTACGACTATGCATAAATAATAATCTCACAATACAATCATATGCTGCTGATACGTCGAGTCACTACAACAGCGATGTACCTTTGAATATACTGTATCTAATCTTACTTCATCACACTCTCAAGACTGCTATAGTTGCAACTCCAAACAATACCGTTAATGACAACGATCGATTTGTAAGCTATTGTTGAGCGAATATATTTTCTAATTTTCTTACATTTTCAGCATCAATATGTTGATTAATGAAAACTTTGCGAGATGTCATTAATCAACGATGGGATTATTTTCAATTCAAAAAAGAAAATGCTCGTAAACACCCCGCATGCGATTCGTCCGTCACTCAACAATTCTGTTACGCATCTTTCAGTTATACGAAATCGTTCATCCAACTGTGAACTTCGGTGTTATGCAATGCGCAATATGAATGAATTGCAGTTAAGTCCGTTAAAAACCTACCGTAAATCTTGAAACAGATAATGATCTCGTTTCATTTAATTGCTCAGATTCATTTCGAATAGCAGCAATCTATTCATCCAGACATTTTCACAATCACCGATGAGCACAATCTCCTCTAATGATCGCATCCCATTTGCTGCTTTTTGATGATTAGGCAGCAAGCGCATTGTTCCATGTATACTCATCACTAGTAATGCTCAATGCGAATTGTTTCGTTATTGGCAGTATTGATAATAACAATGATGAATGATCACATGAAAATCTGACGTAACATCAAGAACCACTATGAGCTAATATCCATGCAAAATAACTCATGCATGATCGGTTAATCACTTTCAGGTGAAATGATCACTCTACGCTTTGTTATTATTATTACTATTATTATTATTATTATTATTATTATTATTATTATTATTATTATTATTATTATTATTATTATTATTATTATTATTATTATTATTATTATTATTATTATTATTATTATTATATTTATTATTATTGTTAGTTATTATTACTGTTATTATTACCGTTATTATTATTATTGTTATTATTATTGTTATCATTATTGTTATTATTATTATTATTATATGTATTATTATTGTTATTATTATTATCGTTTTTATTATTACTGT
>JAPYMA010002097.1:0-14054 GCA_035041965.1 Anisakis pegreffii
AGCGGACCACTTTTCGTTGGCGGAATAGCGATAACGCGTCCAACACTGGCATCAAGCCATCTTCATTCTCATCTCTAAACTCACTATGTATTTAATCACTTTATAATATCTGTCCTTTTCCTAATTTTAATTGATTTTACCCCCTTCTTTCGCGGCGCTCATCCCAACAAACTTTCCCACCTAAATCCTCATTAATCTGTTCTGATCATTTCATCTATCTTCACTTGAAGCAACTCCATCATCATCACGCACTGTTGCGATGACTGATTAAATCATTCATATCAATTCTTTCACTACTGTTTCATTTATGTACGAGAACAATCAGCTGCGACCATCAACCACTACGCGAAACTATCAGGTATTTCAACAGAAAACAAGCGAAACGAAAAACGACAATTCGAATAAGATATAAATAGACGTGATAATGAGGATGGCAACGATAACAGAGATTATTTCACACAATGCAATAGAATTTGGAGAAATCTGTTGGATACTCGTATGACTGGCTGCTTATAAGGCATACGCTAAGTGTAAGTCCAGCCAAAAGATTTAAATCAAACGAAAACTTGCTCAAGTGCCACTGATTGTTGGATTGATCGACAGTAAAATGAAGAGGCAGAAACAAAAGCAATAGCAAACAGTCAAACAGCCAACGAATCAATCGAAATTATTCACACAAACGAGAAAGAAGAAATAAGTAAGGATAAGATGACAAACTGACTAAATGAGTTAATATCTTTCTGATTGCAGTTAAGATATATTATGATAACGTTACCATTGTAATTATTATAAGATATCATTACTGTTATTATCAATATCTTTATATATATATATATATATATATATATATATATATATATATATATATATATATATATATATATATATATATATGTATATATATATATATACAAGCCAAATCATAGCCTCATTTCGCTCGAAACCGAATAATGTAACAGCATTACTATTATGGTTAGTATAATTATCCTCACCCATCAATTCATCCTCTTTTTCAGTCTATTTAACCTATTATTACAATTACACAATCACAACGACTCCGTTACAATTACACAATCATTCAGCACTAATTCAACGGTTTGATTAATTATTTGATTCATTGATTAATCTCTTTACCTCAACGAGGAAACAAATGAGCAGGAGATGATGCACCTAACTAGTGTCAATGAATATTATGAAGAATTGCGGCATCGGCTATTTGAAATACCCATGTGATTTGAACAAGTTGGTTGTTATTTACTAATTTTCAGATAAAACATAGCAAACAAGTCTTGAGTAAAGTTTCATAACAAGTTTGTTAAGCATCAATAGCAACTAATTAACTGAAGGAATGAAAGAACGAAGGAATGAATGAGACGAATAAGATAAATCAGGCGATTTGTTAGCTTCGTACTTTTGGTAGAAGTAGGCACACGGCTCTATTGTAGCCTGATCCGTTCAAATTAGACCTGACTTTAAGCTCAGCCTTACTCTTAGGCTTACGCTCACGCTCGTGGTCATGTTTAGCCGTCACGTTCAGAATTGCAATAGGTTTTAAATACATCCACGTGTATCGTCACATTCGTACGAGGATTCTACAGATTGGCTATCGATAAATCATCATCAGCCACAATGAACAGATTTTTTCATAAATAAATATTTCACTATTTATGCTTCTTTTTCTTCGTTCTCCTCAGCTCAATCTACAACTTATCTAAAGTTGACATAACGAACAACTAACCAAATAACTCACCCATCAAGCACTTCACCTATCCAAAATCTTATATCAACAATCACCGCCACAAAAATTTAAAACCACAAAAAACGAATACAGAACGGTGCAGTTCAAAAACTGTAGATGGATGACGAATGAGTAAATTAAACAATTCAAGCGAATAACTTCAAGTCTACTCATTCTTCACAACAACAAGCAGGGCAACATCAAATCAAACCAAATAAACACGTTACTTTTTGGTTGATCATACATATTATTTTGTCGATCATAAGTCCCAAAAGCTGATCGCATCTGATGACTAACATCAAGGAACGACAAGAGGAAAGTTGTGTTGATGATGGGCTGCATAAGTGAGAGAGAAGTTATTGTATGCACATGAATAAAGTGATAGATAAATGAGTGAATAAATAAATGAGTTGAAATGAATAAAACAAAAATAACATTGCTGGAGAAGCGAGTGATGAATGAATGATCAGATAAATATTTGCTTGTTTACTTCCCCACTCAGTGAAACTGATTACTGGATTAGGTTTGTGGCCTATTCATCTAGCAAACCTAGGATAAACTCTATCTGGAGCTAGACTGAGTTGACTGGTTGATTGGAGAGAGGGAAAGATGACGGATAGATTTGAGCCACTGTTTGTGATTATTCGATTCATTTGCCTGTCACTACATCTATGTATGCATTATTCATCCATCTATCGCTTTTATTGACTAAAACAAGCAATAAACAACAAGAAAACGAAAACAACAATAATAACAACATCAAACAAAATCAACTCCTTCCCAAATGTAGCACACAACAAACACTCAAATAAAAATTATCGATTATTTAACGAAACAATTCAGTATTATGCATGCATATTATACAACTCGCCGTTCGTTCACTTTTCCACCCCACCAAAGAATCTTGTCGTATATTCGACTGTTACAACAACAATAACAATCAATTATTGACGGCACACAAAACTCAGTGAGTAACACCGCGTTTATGGTTTATTCGCACGGCTTAATGCCTCTTCTGTAGTCTTCAAAAGCAAATACCAAATCCGCTCATGACGATGACAATAATCATAATAATAACATTATAAAGTAATAATTAGTTACAGCAGCAGTACTGTTACAACTAATATTGATATAAATTTTGACTGCAGCTCGCTCGTTTCACTGCAAACTAAAACGTTCATAAGCCATTTAATAAAAGCTTTTGTTCATACGTATGTACACATAAGACAGGATCCATACATCCTCTAAATCCATCTGTTCACTCATAATAACCAATAACAATATATCGATTCCACTGAAGCATTATTTACCAACTCACAATTCCACTCATTCTTGACTACAAGAGAATTCATCATTCTGATACAAGAGGCTAATATACAAGCATTTATTAGCTCTGTTCAGAACTGATACACTTTCTCGATAACAATAATGCACTTTTTCAAACAACAACTAACTTCGCCTCTTATTCAGCAAGAAATTAAGCATATCTACCTTTATAATAACATATCAGTGAAATTTGTCATATGCTATTAAGAAAATTTTTGTTGTCGCTACTGAAGATAATTAAGATGATGACATAATCAAGCACAGTAGTTTATTCACCCATTCGCTTAGGCTACGAGTGCCCATCATGTTGCAATCAATTAAAATAATTAGTTTTACGACGAGCTAATACTCTAACAAGAGCCAATAAGCACTGACAAACATCCCAATGCTCCAATTATTCACAACTGAATCCACTGTTCTTTCCATTTCGTTACACATAAACGTGCAAACAAATGACTCAGCTTAATTGATGCAGCAACCAATTGTATGATTATCTTCATTTCACACAAAAATATGCAATATGATTCAGTGTGCGAAGTCGCAGTTAAACTGATACAGTCAAAAGAAATAAGCCTAAATGTCGCACAAAGTGAATAAGACTGGCAATAATGATGGTGGCTGGTCGTAGTCGTCGTTATCGATCAAACAAAAACAACAAGTTCAGTAGCAATCTGAAAAACGAATGAAAGAAACATTTCTAGACGGATGTGCATCGCTCATACCGAAACCATCAAAAAAGGCGACTTTAACCCTAACGGAAGTCAACAGCAATAGCTGCTGCAACCAGTCAACGATGTGAACGACTCATTCAGAAAGATGAAACGAGGATGATGAGTTGTGTTAACAAACTAAACTGAACAAAAGTTGTGCTCTAACCAAAAGAAGAAGAAGAAAAAAAAGAAATAAGATAGAATGGAATGGAATGTTGAAATAAAATGGAGAATTTCGAGCGAGAGAAACAATTTAAGAATTTAAAATGAAACCGATTTCACCATCAGCAACGCGCATTCATTTTTAGCAAACTTTTCAGTTGGGATGCATCGAAACATGCAAAAATAAGTTTTTGGAAAAGAATGCGATTACATGAAAATGAAAAATGAAATGGAATAAATTCTCAGAAAAATCAGACAAACAAGCGAGCAAACAATTGATCACTCGAACAATCCCTATGCTACATGTATTCGTACGAATGTAAATGTGAAACATAATCAACAACGAATAAGATGTAACCGTGATGGTTACTGATTCAACGGCCAACTAATTTGTACAACCCGAAAGCAATCATAATAAAAAGATGCTGATGAAGCAGTCAATTTAAAAGGACAGATCAATTCATTATGAGAGAAGTCCGACAAGAATCTATTGTAACTTCTAACTGTAAACACCTTCCGAAATGATAATAATAATTTTAATGATTATAATAACAATGCTAAGAAGATGATGGTGATAACACTACTGATAAGTGAGAGTTAGAAGTATATAGGTGAAAAGGTATTAACACAAAAAATCATTCCTTATATTCACATACACACATAAACACGCACACATGACACTTCACATCACAACCTTTCTCAAAATAACTAAATTCTTGACTTGACTTTCACTCACCTTAACTCCTTAACAACAAATCACTCAACACATACTTAACTGCCACCTACTCACCTACTGCATACATCCCAATAACAAAACACTAAAAATAACTGAAACAGACGAGAAATTGACGGTAATGCGAAAGACATTTCAAATGTGTTGACAATTGCAACTGATTCATGCAGCAGCTTTTTGGCTATATCGAACAGTCACAAACAAACTTATAGAAGTAAACAATGGATACATACATATTTCATACAGTATTATACTATCAAGCATCAATCCAATTGAATATAAAGTAATGTGTATTTGACTAGCCAGTACACAAACGAAATTCTTACAATAAAAATCTAAGGAAATTTTGTTGTTATTTGCTCCTCTCTTGTTCTTTTCTTATCATAAATAAGGTGCAATCATAACGCTAGATGAATGCGAATTACACATGTTTCATTCATCTTGTTTTGTATGAATCAAAAAATTTAAAGTTTACATATAATCAAATCAAAGTAAATGGATAATTGCAATAGTTGCCTGCATACCCATAGATAGCAGACGACATTCATGATGCTGCCACAATCAAACTTTAACTTTTCAAAAGTGAACAAATACATCCACAGACACAAACCAATACCACCGGCAACAACCACAACGCAATACATTATACATACCACATCATTCATTCCCTAGATTGCAAATACTCAAAGTTTTTACGTCATACTAAAAAAAGTTTTATCTGTAATTAAAAATTTCTTGATTCCTGTTCACTCATTCATCGAATCAAATCAAAACGCGATGATTGCAGAATAAAATTTAATTATGCACATCATCATCCAAATAATCACAGTTTTATTGTTTTTTATTGCTGAACGAATGATGTGAACTACAACTGAAAACGAACTTTCATTTCATGAAACCATGCAATGCATTCAAGTTGAACACTCTCTTTCTCGAAAAAAAAAGGAACAAGAAAAAGAGGGAATGTGACCAGGAAGATGAGTGACAATAGCAAGCTTATGATGTTGCTGCTGCTGTCTAGCTCTGCAAGAAGAAAATGAAGACGGAATAAGATAGGGAAGACTGAATTCAACAGTTCATACTGACTGAAATGGTGAATGCAACCCCTCTGGCAATCCAACCTACCAACCAGACTACGTAGTAACAGCAACAACAGCATTCATCCAGTTCAGTGTTTTGATTGCTCTGATTCAATTATGAGATAAGAGTAGAAAATTGGAATAAAGGAGACATCGGTTCGATTTGTCTACATGCGCAGATTGGCAGTATTTTCTTGAGAGTAATCACCACGTTCATAAATACATGAAATGCTCAACTATTAGATACGACTGGATCCAAAATAGGGCATTAGTCGCTCGCATATAGGAACAGATGCATACATGGTAGATTGCGGAAGTCCAATATAACACCATATGAAATAACAGATACTAAGCTGAACACAATTTCATTTCAACTCTTTTCAATCCATACAACAATTCGAATGCCGATGCGCTGACTTTACATGAAGTTTAGACTTGCAACCGACTGATATTTTCATAACTTTCTTCAATTTTTCACTGTTTGATTCCATTAAGCAGACTATCTTTTATATCTCATTCACTATGTATGAGGAAGCACTGCGAGGTCTATGCACGGGTACAGGTATTCTTTTTTTTTAATTTTATGCAACATCATCATCGTTATTATTGCCGAATAGCATGTCACTACCAGTCATCTCAGATTACCACTATTGCCCATTTGCAGCACTGACGGCACGAATTTTCTTCACGAGAATAGCACAATTTTCAACGAATGTCACAATAAAAGACAAGAGAGTTCATGAGGGATTATTTCATAAATCAAGCAACTAAGTAGACATAAAGTGTAAACATAAGAAATTTTTCAAAAAACTAGCCAATTCATTGGTTGAAATATGTGAACTGTTGATAGAATCAAACGAGCCCTCTTCATCACCTTTGAATATCCAATATACTCGTGCAGCTGGATTCGATTCCGGTGGAGTGCAATTACGTTGGTACGCGTCACCAAGCTCCACCCGAACCACTTCTGGTTCAGCTTGTGGAAAATATCGTATCCCTGAAGAAGTGTTGATAAATGAACGATATGAGGCAACTGGAGACGATAAGTAATGAGTAAAGGAACCCTTTACTTTTCTTAGAAAAGTAAGTTTTTTAGTAATTATAAAATTTGATAGTTCAAATCATCAGTCATTATAGTTTAACAGAAATCAGAACCATCACACACATCATTCAATGAATGAAAAGTTATGAAAAATCGCAGCAAAGATAGATAAAGGGTGGAAAAATATTGCGAAAGCGAAGCGCTAGTGTGTGGACGCTAGCAACAATATGATATAAGATTAGGTAAGTTTTTCTCGACTAAACGAAGTGTCAGTGAGATATCCGCTGCTGCACAAAACAAATTACATCTTCATATCAGAGTGAAATTATGAAAAACATAAACGAATTATATATGAATGAAAGAGGACCACAGCAATAGCAACAATAACAACAGCTAACAAGTTTGCTGGAGTCGAATTTTTTCCGATACAGCCGTTCCGTTATCATTGGTTGCTTCGCACTGATAAAGACCCTCGTCGGCGGCTGTTAATTTTGAAAATACGAACGAACCCTCTCCTGGTACTTGTGCGACTCGATTCGAGTACATATTCAAATTGAATGGTTTACCATTCTTTTTCCATTTATAACTGCAACACGCAAACATCATTGATTCATCGTGTCGCAACAATATTTTCCATTAAACATTCCTTCAATGAAAGCGCTGTGTGACGAAAACGTCGTCAAAACCTGCGGCTTTCACTGACTCAGATTAAGTCTTTGGAGGAAGCTTGAGCAGTTCGAATTCGCGAAGGCATGCATGTAACACTCGTTCTTCCAATCTCACATTGTCGTTCGTTGGAATATCAATTAATACGAAAAGTTGCCGATAAATTAAATGTTGGCATACATGGGTGAAGGATTGCCTTCAGCTTTACATCTGAGTGTTCGCTCTTTCAGGTAGTCTAGGTTTTGCCCGTTAGAGGCCTGCGTTGATTCGAGCGTGAAATAAATTACTGGCTCGTTTTGTTCGTGCACAAAATATGGTGGTGTTGGAATCTTCGACCTATCCAGCTTCACATAATCTAGATCACCGCCATAAGCTGAAAATTATTTAATGGCAATAAATCACCGTAACATCTATGGCAATAAAACATGAATAATCATCACAACTTTATTTTCAATACTATTCGCATGATTTTGGTAGCATAGCGGAAGGCACTGTCTTTTCATCATTATTACTATTGTGCCTGCTAGGAAAATTCAAATACAATCGAAACAATAAAATCACAAATTATTAAATTTGTCATAATATTAGTGGTATTACAATGATGGCAGTAAGACCTATCGCGTAATCATAATAGTGTAATAATAACAATAATAATAATCAGAGATGGGCACGTTAACGAAAAAAGTTAGCGCGCTATTTGCTAACGCTAACATCGCTAAAAAAAATAGCGCTGCGCTAACGCTAATCGTTATAGCTAATTTGGAATTTTCTCTCCAAATTTGCAACTGAACCACTTATTTGTAAGGGAAAAGTCTCATTGCGGCATTAAACAGTTAAAAATTTTAATTGAATCATTCAACAACACTCGATAATCATTAGTCATTAATAATCATCGGTCAATAAGTCAATAAGCCCCACAAAATCATCAGCCACTAATAATCATCAGTTTGTTAATTATATCAAAATTCTCGCTCAATTCGATGTCGCAACAATGTACAGTGCAATCATCAACCACACATCCATCCAGTTAACATTTCCGCGATGTTTCTTTCTTCTTACTACTTCGCGATATCTCATTAGTTCTCTAAGATAATGACTAACTACCTGATCGCATTGCACACATCCATCATCTCCTGCATTTTAAATAATAATGCCCTTCAAATTTCTCCTATCAATGATCGATGATAAAATATGGTAAACAATTATCAACAACAACAACAACTAGAACAATAACGATAACAACATGAAATTCGAATCTTTTGATGAAATCGTATTTATTTTATTTCTTTACCCTACTCATTCGCATGTGCGCATTGCAAAAGATTTGTTTGCGTAATCCATATCCCATGCAGTTCTTTCATCATCGCTTCTTTTATTGAACCCGTGTATGTTACAACAATTTATGATTCATCATGTTTTATCTCCTCTCGCCACTCACTAATCACGACACAGTCACATAGCATAATAAACTGAAACGGGATGGTAGTGCTGCACCAAAAGCAAACATCGAACTATGGTTGAATACTCAACATCGAATCCTTCGAGAGGGTACGACTACGGTGGGCTTGAATTTGATGCAGTGCTACAGCGCAAATTTGTATTTACATACCTTAATGGTGGAAGATTTATGCATTCACTCGCAACGTACGATTAGCGGATTAGCGGAAACAGTCCGCTAATCCGTTAACGTCTGTGAAAAATTAACTTGCTAAACCACTATCCAACGATAATAATTCCGCCATCGCTAAAAAATTCCGCTAATTGAACACGTTAACGCGCTAATCGCTATCGCTAATTCCCTAATAGCGGATTAGCGCACTAATACCCATCTCTGATAATAATAAAAATAATAATAATAAATGTTATAATAATAATAATAACAATAATAATTTCTACAAACCCTTACCATACGAGAACATAAGCAACGATAGAATGAACGAAATAATGGTTGCTGTTCTTCTTTTTCTCATGAGAGCCATAATGATGGCCTGAAAAAGATAACAAACATGAATTCAGCTGAACATGAATAAAATTTGAATAAGATGGCACATTAACCGTCGAAATGATTCGATGCATCAACAAAATTCGACTATATAAATATGTATATTCATCATATCGTCCTTTAACAAACAACACACCACCAAGCCGACGTTTCCCAGGCAAACTTCTTTCATTTAACAACAATTCGACAAATACATTCATAAATTAGTATTTACAAGCGATTATATACAGCATACTTTCAAAAAAAATGATTCTCCACTTCCCTCCCTCCCCCAGCAGTACAACTTATTCTCCTCCCTCCCTATTCCCTCCGTAAAAAAAACTCGGGAAATCTAGAGCTCTTTTTCTCATTCTCAAATGAATCTCTCCACGAAACACTCGAAAATATTACATTCTCAGTCTTTCTTCATCGAAAAACTACGGTACACAAATACGCGTGAATATATGCACAAATACGAAACATACGAACACGGAAGCAACTAAACAAAACAAAAAGCAAAATAAAAAATTTCACATCTAACGAACCAACAAATTGATCATATAACCGCAAATCAATTATCATTGTGTCCATTTCACGCAAATATGGTGCAAAAGCAAAAACACATAAAAACACTATTCTGTGTTCAAGAATTTGACGACTTCTCGGATTAAACAAAGCCATCTACAGTAATAACGATAATAATTCAATAGAAATATTGATTAGCACATCATGACGAGACGAGATAGACTCGCAATTCTCAAAAATAAGCAAAGCTAAACAGACGTTCGTTGCATGATAACAACAAACGAGAAATACTTTTAAATGAGATGACAATGACGCTTTATTACTATTATTATTATTATTATTATTATTACTATTATTATTATTATTATTATTATTATTATTATCGTTATTGCTAACATACTATACCATCCACGTCCATATACAGTACTCAACAGCAGAAGCCAACAAGAAGCAATTAATTTGAGGAGCTGCAAACAAAATGAATGAATGAATTGAGAAGGAAGAAGCGCAGACACTTCTCATTAATAAGCTTATTGTAATCATAACACTATAAATAATTAATACTATTATAACACAATGACATTCATTCATAAACTAATTATTTGCACTACATTGCAACAAATACACTTAAGAACAATATTATTACTAATGACTATAGAAGTAATATTATGATATCAACAGTATTAATGGTCAGTTAATTACAACCATCAATTATTATAACTATAACAGTGATAATAATAATAATTATTATTATTATTATCATTATTATTACTATTAATATTATTATTACTACTATTATTATTATTATTATTACCATTGTTATAGTTATATTAATAATAATAACAATAATAATATTAATAATTATAATAGTAAAATAATCACAATAATACTAATTTAATTTATAAATCGCTCGTTGTTAACGACTATGCACAATGAATAAACGGTGAATGTCATATGGCGTTCTTCTTTCCTAATCTACAATACTGCTATTATTTAGAAGAAACCCTTGGTAAGCATTCAACGTTTTTAAAATCATAATGACAATACCACAAAGAAATGAGACTGAAAAGTGCAAAAGAAGAATTTTAGCACAAAACACGACCGACATTACCGTTCCAATCGCCTTAATTTCGATTCTAAGCTCAAACTTAAACATAGCCTTGAATCTGAATCACAGCCTTACGAGAGATTTAGTCGATTCTATTCAAAATAACATCTGCAGTAACCCTGATTCTCAACTTCAAACGATGAATTCAAGCGATTGCATAAGTAAATAAATTTAAAAATTATATAAACAAATATATGTATGTATGTTTACTCATTTACTTGTTCATTTATGATTCATCATGAAGAATCCACCGAAGAATAATAACGAGTCGAGCAGAGAGAAGAAGGACGGAAGTGAGGATAATCTGATTGATGGTGGAGATAATGTGGCTAGCGATAAGGATGTGGTTAGTTTCGAGTTGGATTTGATGTGGATGGTAGAAATGGTAAACTGTGTCTATCTTATAGAATGGAAGTGGATCGGATGAAGTGGATGAGGATTGGGCAGAGCCGAACGAGGAGGAGTTGGGTTTGAATCAGGTGTCATCGCAGATCGGTAAACTGATCATCAGCAAAGATCTGGAGAAGTCGATCGAGGAGAGACTCGACATGCTGCATCAGTTCTTCATCGACGCGAAACGCAACGGAACTATCAATGTTGGTGTATCTCTTATTGTTACTTGTAATTATGTTCGTACAATTTAAGGATAGCAAACGTCTGCTGGACGAGGCAGAACGTCTCGAGTTGAAATCCAAAGCGACAATATTACTGGCAAATGTGCTGTTCGATACGAATGTTGTTGCGCAGATCAAGCAGTACCGCAATCTGCTGCTAAGATTCACTCTAGATGATCATAAGGTATATTTGATTATATGATCACTTCCGATCTAAGAAATGAATTGAAGGCACAACGTCATCTGCTGGGTGGTATCGAGCAGTTGATAAACGAACACTCAGAACAACTACTGCCCAAGTCAGCACATATCATCAAAGCGTTGTATGACAATGATGTGGTCGAAGAGGAGGTGCTTCTCAATTGGGGAGAACGAGTTGGTTTAATTTGTTACGTGCTTGTTGTGACTGTAACAGTGCGAAGCAATTGCAGCCGAGCAAGAAGTATGTGAAGAAGAAGTTCTGCGAGGAGATAATAAATAAAGCGAAGCCAGTGTTGGAGTGGTTGAAGAATGCAGAGGAGGATGAGAGCAGTGAGGAGGATGAGGACGAGGATGCTGTTCAGGTATATCATTATTATCTAAACACTCTACGTCATTACCTACTCGAACATGTGCTGTTCAGTTCGATGATCGTGCACGTCGCGTTGGAACGATCGAAACGAACAACGGTCACACGAATGATCACTCGGTGAAGAAAGATGATCAAATCAAAATCAAATCTGAAAACGGAGACGAGTTAAATATCGATGATATTTAATCTGTTTATAAGTGCATTTCATGGTCCATTCTATACTCCTCTATTTATTGTAAACTGAGGTGATCCTAATTAATATTATTGTCGTTATCCGTGTCATTACCAGCCGAATCACTATTCGTGTGATGCGTACTTCAATGGCCAATTGCCGTTTCATTCAGTTTGCATATTTAATCCCACACTGGTTTCATTATCATTGACCATTATAATTGTTGGTATTCATCTTCATCAAAACTTATTTTAATTAGATATTGATAGTTTTGAATAATGGTTATTCTGATTTGAATCGATGGTTTAAATAATTATATTTATTTTGATTATTATTTGGAGGATGGATCTAATAAATGCTGTGGGTTGAATTGATCGTTGAATGGTCGTTATTAACAGTCTGTTGGGCGTTTATTTGCACTCCGGTTCATTCCGTTTAAGTACTGTTTATTGTTGCTTTTCGGTTTTGCTTCTTGCTCGTTTTATTCTCATGGAATATTCAACAAACAGTTATCATCACAGTGGGTGTCACTGAGTTTGGGAAGAGATAAGACGACAACCTTTGGGGTTCGAGTTGCGGTTTTTTGTTGTGCTTGTATCACTGCATCATTGTTCTATTCGTTTGTTTATTCGGCTATCAAAATTCGTTAACCCATTTAATGGTATCGCTATTCTCATTTCTGGCTTGTGTAACTCCGTCTTATCCTCGGCTTTTTACCATCCACTTTCCAGCTTGTAGTAGTAGACAGTGCACCGCGTTACCTATCTCCATCGCCACAGATAATTGCTACCGATCGCTGCGCGTGTTTATTTGTGCACTACACCACTGCTATTTGTTTTTCCTTGTTTTCTGTCCATTCAAACTTTCAGCGGCAACTTGAATGTTTATTGCACCCAAAATAGCAATGAAAATGAAACAGAATACGGCTTCATCCTCAAGCACGAACCGGAGAGGGATAAATACATTAATAAATGTCTTTTGAAGTATTCATTTATTAGTAATAATACAAGAATAGATTTTAATTAATAAGCTTCATGTAATAGGCACATTAACTGATTTATTTTATCACAGAGCAATGGTAATTACAATCCTTATAGAATGGTGATAACAAATAAGGATAGGAGTAAATGAACGAACGAGTGATGATAAATAGAGATGTGGTTGTTTTGACTGGCTGATAGCAGGTCTCGATTGCACTTGTCACCTCTACATGCACACAGTAATTCCTCCTCTTCGTTATTCATCCACTTGTGAGAACATCCGAATTGCATCTGCATTGTGGTAGAGTCATAATGCTTGCTGGATGAAGAGCAACGAACCTGGTAGTCGTCAGTGACGTTGATGCATCCTTGTCTCTCGTTCATGAATGGACTGTTGCTGTTGTGCAGTCGTCGAGTGTTGTAAGTGCAGAAGTGCGCGATGCAGGTGTTTTGTTTGCAAGACGATATGATATTGGCATCACTCGAACTGATCTCGCATGAAACGCATCGGTGCAGTGCCAATTCCTTCTTGTTATCGCTTCAATTCATCATCATTACATGACTTCACTTCATTTTCAAAACTAACTAGGAAGAATACGATGACTTCGTGGTGTCCATTTGGCTGTTCACCCATGGATAATAATTTT
>JAPYMA010002099.1:0-15510 GCA_035041965.1 Anisakis pegreffii
TATTATTGCTATTATTATTATTATTATTATTATTATTATTATTATTATTACTATTATTATTATTATTATTATTATTATTATTATTATTATTATTATTATTATTATTATTATTACTATCATTATTATTGTTATTATTATTATCATTGATTATTATTATTATTATCATTATTATTATTATTATTGTTGTTATTATCATTATTATCATCATTATTATTATCATTGTTGCTATTATTATTGTTAATATTGCTGCACTATCATCATTATTGTTTGTAATATTATTACTGGATCTTATTCACTCTTTAACCATGCTCTGAACTCCAGGAACAGTCGTGCATAGAAATCACTGACCACCAAAAAACGTTCACACTTCAAAACAATTCCTCTAGACCCAACGTTTTCTCAGTGAACGTCCCCTCCGGCACAAAACTTTTAGCCAACAGCCCTCTGTTGAATTCTATTTCAAACGTCGCATTCAACTCATCTGCTGACGATTTACGGAGTTGATCACCCACTTAAATGCTGACGATGAATACCGCAATGAACTCTAAATACCAATGATGGGCGCCTTACTGAACAAACTAGCTCCATTGAAAACAAGTCGCTGGTGGTGCTGCTAACGGAAAATCAGCGCAATGTTCTCACCAAAGGTGCCGCTAATCAGAAAAAATAGTGGTCATTTTCGCTAAAGCGCTTCTGAGCCAATTCAGCACGCTAATCACCATTGTTATTTTCAAATGTTCCCACAAAATTTGATATAGCTCCACTAATTTGTCAGGAATCGCTCCTCTTTCATTTATTTATTCTCAATCGACTTATTTAAGAATGACAAATTCAGTTATATTATGTCCTTAAGTAGACGACTCTTTATGTTCAAACAAATACACTTTTGATGAAAACGCTTGGACAGGCCAATAACTCGAAACAAGTATAACGACACTGCTAAGCAGATAGCATTTATTAACAGTGTTGCTTCAATTGTGATAATTTACTGATTGCTGTTCTCTTTTAGTCATTGTTGCCGGCAGTGCGTGTCAAGCAATGTGTGGAACTGTTATTGTATAATCTAAATTTGATGAATGCGTCTGTTGATAAGTATTATAATTCCATCAATTATGAATGGTGTTAAAATTATCCTCATCATTATTGTTATTGTTATCACGGCCGCTCTTTCTTTCTTCTCAACATCAACATGAATCCATTTAGAGCATTGCTCATATGCATGCATTCGTTTAACTTATGAGACAGTTCACCTCACAAATAACTTCATTGCTAGAGAATATTGGTTGCAGTTCAGTCAACATCACCAGTTGTGCTCTCGGAAGAGACAATCAAATTTATTCGTTCGCTCGTACACCTTCAAAAAACATTTAAGGGCGCCACAGCGGAATGGCTTTGAAGTCGACATCAAAGATGAAATTACCTTCAAACGGCGTGCTCATGTGTGTGTGTGTGTGTCATTGCATGAGTCGCTCTTCAGTGGTCACAACAATTTCTGTTTTGTATGCAAAACTTAAAAATAGAAGACGTGTATGAATTTTCAAGTATGCAAATTTATTATGCAAATTAGCTATAGCGTCCCTTCGAAAACCTCAACTGAAAGAGCATCGGATTTTGTCAACCGCATCGATCATAAACACTTTCTGCTTCTTGCTGCACTCCTACACTCGAGTTTTTTGAAGAATTATCTTCATAACATGGATCTAGCTGCTTGAAGTTCACACAAACAAACGCATTAAACAAGCACTGACTGCTCTGCATTTCGTTTCAGCAATTGTTCAAAAAAATGAAGCACAATCAATTGTTATCAGCATCCGCCTAATTTTGTTGCTAACTTTTGTGAGAGATTTTTCAGGGAAATGCCTGTTGCCATACTGGTCGTTTATGCCAATTCACACATACATAGCATGCATATCATTTGCGTGCAAATTGTTTACAAAAAGGCTGTAGGAATGGAATGAAACGTTATGTGTGTATGTATTACTTATACGCATGAGTTCGCACAACGAAAAATGATTGCAACAAAAAATTCGAAGGGATTTAATACACATTTGCATTTCCAATCAAGAATTCGTGTTAGATCGTTCGGTGAAAAATGCTTGATTATAAAAGTGGTATAGCTTCAAAGCAGGGAACTTTTGAAGTTGTCTGTGACTAGACCTCAATATCAATAAGAATGTCAAAAAGGCAATTAATTGATGATGAAAGAATGATCAATCAACGGAATAGGTTATTAGAATTAAATCAAATATACTTTAAATGTTTGTATGTCTAAGCAGACATGATGGGAACAGTAGCATGAGCAGTTGTTGGTCGTCATAACTGTTGAATATTGAGTAAGGAGGACAATGATGACAACGAACACATCCGGCGACTGGCTGCGGAAAACAGCTGAGAGAGCATATTTAATGAGATTTTCCGATGGTATTTAGTCATTAATGAAGTTGCCTGATGTACCGACGAAGGTCAATTTGTGGTCAGCAATAAAATCAACTGCAATCTCTCGAAAGCAATGTGACTATAAGTGCCTAGCATGAAAAGATATGAGGAGTATCGCTGCAAATAATATCACCTGAGAAGGTATTTCAACATATCTAGCTGTCTTGAAGCAAGCTTTTTTGATACGAGCTAATTATAACTCTTATTGAGACAGCTTACATCACTTGTCAAGTTGAGTGCTTCATTCATTTATTTTCGCAACTTTAGGACTTCAGCTGTCTTCATCGTTATTTTCATTATTATTGCTAATATTAGTCTCATTTTCTTTATTATTGCTGTTGTCGTTATCATTCTTTAATGTGAAATGAACGGATATTCATTGCTTATTGTTGATTTATAGTTATGTATCGTTACTTGTTACTTGAATACTGACTGAGTGGCTGACTTGCCGGTCGTTCATTGTTGTTACAGCATCTAATGATATTGCTGCCATTATCTACTCGACTATGGTTAATTACGCAAAATGCTTATGACAAAGAATATTCATTACGATTTGTTGCTTGACTGTGGAATGGTTGATATATTAATCGTTATGGATCTATTTGATTGCATCAGTTATAATCATTGATTGAGAAAGATTACTGGCTCACGGCTACCGGTTGTTTTCAACAGCTACTCTGAGCGATCGCTGAACGCATGTTACCTCAATCAATCCGAGCGTATTTTCAAGCTTATTCTCATCCTTCTTCTTTGGAATCATTCGACAATTTGAGAGAGTAGTCCTATGATCTTCTTTGAAATCACTATGATCGTCAAATGAAATAATCGGAATTAGAATTTCATGAATACTGATGATTTTCTACGCTAATATCATTAGCTGTGTGGCAAAAAGTATGTCGACGAAGGAAGTAAGAATGTGATTTTCATGTTAATGGCTGGATAAAGAGGTAGATAAGATATCTATTAGTATTTGCAACATTCCGATCATTTCTCAGTTTCGAGATCGAGCTCAAATTCCGGTATTTACTTGCAGTCCTGATATCGAAGAACGATCACAAATGGAAGACAAAGCAACGATGAAGAAGCAACAATGATGACATTATTCTCCAAGAAATGAAAGATGAGGCCGTGTAATTATGTGGTGATTTATACCAAAGGACAAGTATTACTGAATATGAATGAAATGGGAATGATTGGTGTGTAATTCAAGATGAATATATTATCAAAATTATACACAGTGCCGTCCTCTCTTAAATCCCAAAATGTGGGGATTTTTCAAAATGTATGTCACGGGATCGAGAATTACAATTCGGGATCCATCCCATAATGCCTAACAAACACCAATATCTATGTTGGTTCATAATAAAAAGAGGAGTCAAATAGGTTAGACGTTCACAGCTCATAGTGAGAAAGGAAATTCAATTCAGCAAGGCAGTGGTCTGTCAAAAAAAGTTGAAAATTGAATATTTAGCGAGGTGAAGCACGGTTTGTGCTATTTATGTTGTCGAGTACTAATTGGAAATGTGAACGCAGATGAGCACATGCAAACATATAGTCGATCGGATAAGTTGTGCATTCATTATAAAACTACAAGTTCATTAAATCCGTGCATAGTTATTATCGATGCAAAGAGTTGATACATAATCCATCCACAGTGATACGCCATCACTCATTAATTACTGCCAATAATTACGAACGTAACCATGCAATTGATAAGTGACAACAAAAACGCTTACGCCTTCGAATATTTATCAACTATAAGATCAAGTGAACGATTGTTTTCAATGGAACTATTCGATCGGGTTCTTGTTTGCTCTCTATCCACATAAGATGGCATGATGCTTTTGGAAAAGAACAACACTAAACGCTTATTGAAACGTTTTTGAATACTGCTTGAAATAAAACCGAAATTAATTTTCAGAAGAGATGTCAGTTACAATACCAATATCATAGAAGACGACTGTTTCTTTTTGATAGCCATCTCGCACTCGCATACACACACGCAAACTTATTAGTTAAAAACATTTATGGTGAAGCAACGTCTAGCAAGATCTGCTCTTTTGCATACATCCAAATTAGTGCGGTCATTCGTTTTAAAACAACCAATCATTTGGCATCCTTAAAGGAATAACTGTACAATTTATTCACTTCTAGTTGGATGCAGTTTCAGGTGTTGCAAGCTTTGTTGAGCATATGTTAATAGAGAAAATCGTTGCAAAGCGATTGAACGAATCCTTAAAAGCGTTCTCCTATAAATCTCAGATGAATATCATCAAGCAACGCTGTACGACGGTTGTTCATGCGATGAACGATTGTTTGTTACGTCGTGATGAGAGCATGGCAAAGTACAGTTATCGCTTTAACCTTAAATCTGAGTCAGAAACGTAAAGAATGCGAAAAAAGCACTGAAAATGTCGAACACACAGGATTCATACACGAATCTTTGCCTGATTTCGAATTAGGACTTTTAGTTCGTGTGCCGTTCTTTTGGGTCTTTGCAGGATACAACAATTGAAAAAGGGAAACCACTCATGAATGGACGAATAACTGTGAATAGCTAGAGGGAAAATTAAATTTTTAAAACTGATCATATTTCAGCTTTGAATTTTTTTTGTTTGTACATGATTCGTTGAATATATGGATGTGTGCATGTTTTGGAATGAGTGGTCAATCGAGTCAATCCTTCAGCAACCCTCATAAGGAGGCAAATGTAAGTTGGCAAGCATGTATATGAGTTGAAAATGAGATGATGCAACTGGAAAGATAATCAATGATCAGAAACTCTTCTCTAATCAGATAGCTTCTTCGAAGAAATCCTCAGCCTCAACAATCGCACCTTCTCAAAACAAACACATGCATCCATCAGTTTTAGTTTGCAATCGAATATTTCAAACTAAAACAAATGAATTTTCAAGCTGACATTAAATTTTGTTGATGTGAAAGAGTTGAACTGTTGTGAGCAAGAAACGAATAATTTGAACCTCTGTCACCAAGCTCATCAGAACAAATGAATCTGCTTCCAACAATTTATTGACTCTCATTGTGACAACGAAAAATTTTGGTCTTTTTTACGATATTGATTTCATCTTCGGTATTTTAGAGGCACTTCTTTTGCGTATTCATTGGGAATTTCCCACTTGGAGATTTCGGAATGAGCGCATTCTAAACGTTTATTGTTATTAACGTTGATATTATTGTCATCAACATTGCTAGTATTGTTATTATCATTGCTATCATTGTCATTATTATTATTGTAACTATTAATATCATTGTCACTGTTAATACTATTAAAATTATTATTATCACCGTTATTATTATTATTATTATTATTATTAATTATTATTGTTACTATAAATATTATCATTGTTTTTATCATTGATAATATTTTTGTTCAATAATACATATTTTCAGAATTGAAAGTGATGAACAATACATGAAGGCAATCGAAGTTGTAAGCAAAATGCATACGCGTTTGTTGGGCAATGATTTTATTCGAATGGGATTTATGCTAATGGAACGGACGTGTGTTTGCATATTAGGTGACAGCACCGCTTGAGGCAATATTCAATGCCCTCGCATACATTAACTGCAAATGAAGTTGAGATTTGTTTTTTAGGTGCAATTCTAGCTACTGACGACAACGCTGTCTGCGATCGATTTATTAATCATCTAATGTGCTCAGAATTGTTATTTCTAGCCGGTATCCTCACATACATTTTGATTCGGATTGAATGCTGCGAACAATGAGCTGCTGTGCACACTGAAACGAAGTCAACACATTGCATGTGTTACGCACGATGGCGATCACATGAAGAAAAAAGCCGAAAAAACGAAAAATTGATATGATCACTTCGAAGAAATTTGGCATTGAATGTCTCGAAAATATTGCACTCTTATAATTAGCATGGTTCAATAGTCTGCTGCCGAATTTAAAAAGATTTTCACGTCGATGAAAGATACTGCGGATTAAATGCACGCTCGTTCAGAAACAAAAACTTTTTTAACGAACATCATTATGCTCACAAAACTTCACCATGCACACACACACATTAACACCTATAAAGATAGCTGCTGTAGAATGCATATATGACGACAAATGCAGTTGTTCACATATATTATACGGATACCCTCTCATATCAATCAAATAACGCATTTATAGACATCCTAGATATTAGTTACCACAGAAACGGGGGTACCGATACTTATATTCGTCCATCCATTCATGCGATACGTGAAACACTTCGAATCTTGAATTCATAACTTCTCGAATGATGCTCATTCGATTTGGCATTTGAAAGCTTACTCTGGTACGCTTGTAAATGCTGCACTATTTATTTAGTGAGCAACGTTCCAACAACTTGAAAAAAAATCATGAACCTACCCGCTTAACTTTATGGTCATTCGAGTTTGCTAAAACAGGTGATTTACATAAAATTGTGAAGTAATTCTCTTTGGAGAATTTTCGGAAACGATTCACTCGTTCAAATTCAAAAATACTGATCAAATTGATGATACAGATAACGAATACAACAAACAAAGCATAAGTAACGATAACCTATGTTGGTCTGTGAATGACATTCAGGATTTGTTATTACTGCATTCCGGAAGTATATATATATATATATATATATATATATATATATATATATATATATATATATATATATATATATATATATATATATATATATATATATATATATGTATGTATATATATATATATGTATATATATATGCTTAATTGATCAAAATTTTGTTGATGCCAAGTCTGAAAATAGACGAAACTTTCTTAAAGTAAGCAATTAAGACCATTGTCTGAGCATAAATGTTGTGATTCGTATTAAGTGATTCTTGAAATGAACATATTCAATCAATTACACATTCATATAAACAAATCACGCATTAAACACATTCATTTTGAACAATGAATCGTAGTTAAGAAGCACGCATTTGAAAAGAATAAATCGCCAGAACTGAAGTAAATCCCAAAGAATCGACAAAATTGCACAAAAACTTCCTGCATGTAAAGAATAATCCGATGAAAGGGATCTTTGAAAGTCATTCATCACTGCATCCATTCACTCATAGTTCCCAATTCGAACAGTCGGCCGTTAGCTAAACCTAATGAAAACTTCAAACATAACTAAGGTGTTTGCTTTCCTGAGATAAGAGAACAAAATTGAGCTAACAGTTTTGCTACAATCGATAGTAGAACTAACATCGAGCTTATTAACATAAAGAGAATATTTTGTTTTTATGTTACGAAGAGAAATTCAAGGAAAAAAAAAAGAATTTTTGAACAGCAATTTTTTTCTTATTCACTTTGGTCACCGACGACAATTCTTGTGAGATGAAGAATTGAAATGATTTTGTTTTTGTTTAAACAATATTGAACGGTTGAGCAGTTCACTTGAGGAAATTTTACTTGTGAGTGAGGGAAAGTGAATGGGATATAAATTGGAGTTTCGACGGATAAACAAGATATTTTGACTTGGGAGTGGTGGTAATTTGCATGCAGGAAACTGACAAGTGACGATATCATGGCTAGCAGTGAGGAGAACAATGGACTGTTTAGTGATGCAATTTGCCAGACAAAAGATGTATAGATGATCGATCTTATAAGCATCAATGCCAAGCATTCGTTAGTTTCAGCTGCTTTCTGCGTTTGTTTCTGTTTCTGAGCAACGTTTGCTCAAGTTCAACAAAACTGATTGTTCTTGTGGCACCAACACTTTTCCTATACACCCAAATATAATGCAATAAAACGTGATGTTTCTCTTCAGAACTGCAACCGACAAGCTCTAAAAGATAATTTTATCTATAAATAAATATCACATGAAATTTGCACTATTGCACTGAAGTATTCTTCCATGGTGAGTGGCACCGATAAATTTACTTAACTTATTAAGCATGGTGATGGTGAATTAATGCCAGTCGGGAAAAGGGAATCATACTCAAAAAGAAGAAAGGTAAAATGAAAAAGATGTTAGGAAATTACAATTACTGCCCCAAAAAATACTTATTTTTATTAAAATTAATCATGTAACTTCATCATTTCAAATTTCTAACTTAATCATCAGAAAATCACAAAAGTATCAGACAAATCGTTAGTTATCTTAGGCTCAGTAATGGCACTAGTCCGCTCAATAACGATATTAGTCCAGCATTCAGTGTTTTTTCGCTGAATTTTTAATTCGAAATCTGATGGTATGCTGGTATCGTTGATAGCTGTAATGCTTGAAGTGTATAACGCTTGAGATTTAATGCCACATGAGCAAATCGCTATTAAATTTTCTTGTTTACGATCAGGACTCACTTCACTGAGCTGAAATTACTGCTTGCAGTGCAATAATGCGAATACCGAAAAACAATTGTTGCGCAACACTTTTTCGTATAAATAATAGCGCGCAAGCAGGTCAGATCACAAACAAACCGTTGTTAGTTCATCCAAATTGTTCACTTCTCTCATTTGTATTCTTTTCGCAATCATTTTACCCAATCAAGTGACTAAGCACCTAATCGAAGCCACCATTTTCCTACAATAATTTCAAATTTCCATCAACCATTTACGACAGTCGAATCAAGTAATATCCATCGAAGAAAACCACGCATTCATTTCGCACAACTGATTGTGAAGTAAGCATGATCCAATGTTGTGAATTTTTCGTTTCATTTCGCATATCTTTCTTCAGACATTTTCATTTTCATCGCGAGTCTTTATTTATTGCCATCTTTGGCTACAAATGATCATTGACTGTTCCTGAGAATAACAAATTGATTTGGCGACAACGATCCACTCAGATAAGAGACAGTGTTGATTCTGACTTTGTTTTATGCCATACTTCTCGCCGTACCCATTCAGTAAATTGGCATTCAAATGAGATGCATACTGTCAATCTGGCCATCACAACTTGTTTATTCTGTCTACTGTCTTTATTATAAACTTTTCATTCATGAACATACGAAGTTTAGTGTTTCATTTGGAAAAATTATAATTTCATTTCATTTTTTGATGTTATCTTGTTTGCTTTCAGAATGACTTCTAAGCAGTGCGATTGGTCAATCTAAATACCGTATGTCTATAAGTTTCATTTACATTTCATGTATTTGTTATCAAAAATCTATACGATTTTTCATCATCATTTGATTGAATCAGCCCTCAAATTTTGATACTGCAGCCAGATTGTGAATAACTGATGCTTTTACAGCTCGAACATGTATCATATTTCTCCTCTTTTGTACAATTTTCCATCAATCACAAACAAGACTTACAATACTCTCATTGCCTAAGAGATATGGTAGGATGTACGGCAGTGGCCAAATGCGTATTATTTAGAGCGACGGAAAACGATGACGAACAAATTAGAGACAATAATTTACGATTAAAAAACACTACACATATAAATAACACTCTTCTAATTAACCTATCTCAGCGATACAGTGCTCAAATTTGCCAATTAGTGATCATGATGTGTGATCAGCGTTTACAAATACCTATCATTTCCTCCCATTTTTTTCGCGTCGCCATTCCGTATCTCTGCCAAAAACATCGCAAAGCTATTACGCAACATTTATGCGGCATGTTCAAAGCTGGCGTTGAAGCGTGATCAGCTCTCCAAACCGATATAAGCTATATGATTAGGAGAGACGAGGTCATCCTTTGACATGTGTGCTTGCTCGATCGCTCTTCTTGTTTCTGCCCTTTCGTTATAATGTCAAATTTCATTCATCCTTTTTTTCAGTCGTCTCCTCATTCATGAAATAAATCAACTTTCAACAACCTCATCTCTTCGCTTTCTTTTTCCTCTTCATATACCTTAGGTTCAGTTCGTTCACATTACTCCAGGCAGTCGTTCTCCAATTTGTTAGCCCTTTTTAGGTGCCATGTTTTGCACAACCACAGTTCACCCACTCATTGAATTAATTGCAATTGAGTTCAGAACATTTATTTCTTTTAATTTATTTCTTCAATAATTTATTTTTTGGTTTTAATCTGATCTAAAAAGAATGTGATTTTCATTATGAATGATGAGTAAAGTAAAATGATCGCTCTTCGATGATTCAGCTAGCGAATTGTGTTATCGAACTTTTGGTACGCTTACTCATTTTCAGATAGTTTCTCAGCAAAAAAGTCACTCGAGCATTGATTCTCGACAATAGTAATTGAAGAAAGTGCCAACGAGATCAATCGTAGGGGGCATTAATAGCATAACTCAAGAAGTTTGGTGACCGAATGGCAACTGATGTGCACAGTAATAATCTAAACTGCGCATCGTCGAATCATTACGAATCGCAACTGAAGGCAATGTCAATGTGTTGGCAAGCATTCGATCCAACCGCAACTACGACATCACCATATCCTCATCATTACCCATCTACAGTACAATCATCATCTAATACGGCTGCTGCTGCTGCCAACACATTTCAAATTCCTCTTGTTAATGCCGATCATCAGCAAGTAAAACATTATTTCAGATATTATCGCTAAACCTCATTATATTTCTGCCACTTTACATACGAGATATTATAGATGCGGTTCCCGATTGTTGTTCGCGGTGACAATCGCACTGAATGCAAGCTCATATGTTCATTGCAAATCATAACGCTGATAACAAGAGAAAAATTATGACAATAGTCAAAATGTTGATTATATAATAGTATAATGCATAGCCAAATTGTAGTTGAGAAAAAAAAGTGTTAGATTGTTGATCTTTGCTCACTGCTTGCAGATGACTCAACATCTTAGACACCATCACTTCGCCGCTTCATTTGCCCAACAGCTATCATCGTTCTCATTCCAAGCTCCTTCTTCGCCTTCAACAACACCATCGAAGAAGAAAGCAACACCAATACCGGATGATTTGAAAGATGAGGTAGAATTTCTTCTGCTTTTCTATGTGTCTAGGCAATGCGTCCGTTGTCAGTGGCGCGCTATTGGCTAGTCCGCTACTAGCAAAGCTACTTTTTTCTGTAGATAGCGTGATAGTTTGCTACCTTTTTCATATAGCGGACGTTTGTGGCGATGACTTCTGCTAGGATAATTTTTTAGCAATATAAAGCGATGATAGCTTGCATTATTTCCTTTCATTAGCGTTTTAGTGAGTTACTATTTTTTTTTCAAAACCTCCAGTAACTCGCTACTTCTCGTTTGCAATGGAATGTTTATTTTTCCCAGGGTTAAGATATTCAACCCTTGTGTGATATGTCTGTATTTCTGTAGACCAGTTGATGTTCGTGGATCAAATCATCTGCACCTTAACATTTGCATTAATTCATATTTATTGGCCAAATCTCAAGTCGGCAAGCTACAAGGAAACAGTTATAAGTTCCTGAACCGAAAAGCTGCACATTCAATTTACCTGAATATGGTGCAAGTATTTGTCGATCTTTCAGGACGGAACATTTTTATATGATCTTATGGAACACGTCCAACTGGTTTCGAATCTGTTCTCTGATTCTGCAAAACCACTCGAGTTTTGGTGGTGGTGGAGGGGGGAAGAGATGGTCAAACAATGAGTGAAAATACCCTTGCACATGCATCTTACTCCAATAATTTTTTTGGTATATGTAATTAATATTTTATTCAATTAACAGGCATATCGTGAAAGGCGATTGAAAAACAATGAATCTGCGAGAAAATCACGAGAAATGCGACGTCAGAAAGAAGAATGCACCCAGCGAAGATGTGATCAATTATTGCACGAGAACAATCTTCTGAGAGCTGAGCTATCAATATTGCGCAATCAAGTTGAACATTTCAAGCATGTTCTCTCGATGACCACAACAACATCTACGGCATTCAACGCCATCCCATCAGGAACTTCTCAGTTGCCTTAGTTGTGTGGGTAAATGGATGAATGTCTTTTGCAGAATTTCTACTAATCAAATTTGAATTGCTTGATCACGTTTATTTGATGTACATTAGCCATATAGCATTCAGTCGCCAAATATGTGCCATTATCATTATCGTTTAACAATTTATTCATTTCGTTCTTCCTTCCACATTTGTTTTTCTCTAATCGTCAATTTCACCATCTATAAATGTTAATAAAAGTATAATGATTAGTCCATGATGCTTTTATGACTGATACCTTTAGGGATGAAACTAAATGAATGAACTAATTCATCAACTATCATTAGACCACTTATAAATCTTCAACGAAAGGTTTCGAACTGTAGTGGTTTCCATCCATTATTTGCTGAATTCACTGAAGTTCTCAACTTTCAATGTTCATAATACACAAAAATCTAAAGCAGTGCTTCTCACGTTTGGGGCTCCATTATACAATAACTTACTATTTCTACTTATAACATTAGGAACAAACGGAAAATTGGTCCGGAAATTTCTCAACGGCGTGAAAGAAATTAGTGTCGTAGACCGTGGTGTTGCTCATAACGCCATTATTGTATGAAAAGCTATTGTCTAGGACACGCTCACTTCAAACTAACTGATTTAGATGAATTCTCATTCTTTTCAGACATGTTGTATTCACTCTCATAGCTATTACATGCGAATATCGTTCTCTTGATGAGTTTTTCTCATTCACTTCGTATCACTTCACTTCACTGTTCGAATCAGTTTCTTATTCTGTAGCATATACTATTTACTGGATACGTTGACGAGTGTTGACAGCTGAAATCAACAATGCAGCAATTAAATTGAATTGCTCAACAACGTTCGACAGTCAAATGATCAATTATAGAGTGTATTTGATGGAATGAGAATTTGACTTTAATTGTTGAGTGAAATGAATGAGAAATAAGTGAAAGAGAACACTTTTGGTGATAAAAGCTATGAGAGCGATTCTAACAGCAAGGAAAAGAATGAAAACCCTGTTGAGACATTAAAAAATTAGTCCTGTTAGATTCAGACGAGCTAATAATATGTAGAAAATAGGAGAATGAGGAGTGTTGCCATTAACTGACCACATTCACATACCCGAATTAAGAAACACCATCACAATGGCATTCTATCTAACCATAACAACCGCTAGAAAGATTAATTTCCCGACCCCCTCCTTTACCCCTCGACACCTTCAAATTATCCAAAATCGGTGATTTCACCTCCTACGAGAACCACTACTCTAAAGGAAACAAAAGAAAATGTAACGTACTGTATGTGTATCGCTCATATATATGTTATGTTGATACTAAGTCATTTACCCTATGTACATTTTACCTAATTCGGCCTAATGGAAATGGAAACCATGGAGTTGTACGGTTGGCGGGAAGCCTCTGAGGATACTCAAGAGTATTAGTGCCAATCCTTACAAGGTGTTCAAGTCCCTCGACCCTACTTTCGAAAGCTCTCAGATCCGTTTACCTTATAATCTAATAACAGAATATTTATAGACTAACAATAAGAATTGCTACTTTTCTTCTTCATCAAAGTTCCATTTTGATCAATGAATTTATCAAGGACAAACGATGCTGTCATTTCATTTTCACCATCGAATGAATGACATCTTACATCAGTAAACTCCTTCAACAAATAACATTCGAAATCACAAACAGTGATTTCCATGTAAAGAAATATTATTGAACTGATATGCTTATGGGTAGATGCAGTGGCCATTATTTCCACAGTATGAGATAGCTTCAGAAGATGCAAGAAGAAGGATACCACGAATTCGAACAACAACTGCTATTATCGGCCATTCAAAAGCCTGATCATAAGCCTGTACATCACATTTGCTACTGTTCTTAGCATTACTCAGCTAGTTAAAGAATAATCAAAACCTTGGTAATGATTACAAAGTGGGAAGTAATGATTACAACTGAACAACTTCAGAGCATTCAAAGTGATCTGTTGAAATGGGTCGAAGAATGTTATCGAATATGAGCATTATTAATTCTTGATAAGTTCATTGAGTGTAGCAAAATCTTAATGCGTAAACAAAAGGGTAAAATTCAGTGTATGAGCATTATCCTGCACCCTTGCGCGGAACCTGCTCTCCTGAAAGTATGGTCGAAGGAAACAAACAACCGGTGAATGCTTGAGGCTAATAATAATGCCCTTAGAGGTCTCCCACCTAACTCTAGCCGTTCCATAACCTCCACGTTTATCGGGCCAAATGTTCATTAGGCTAAATGTCCATTGAACGGAATGTCCACAAGCCAAATATGCATATGTTGTGGTGAGCAAAATGAAGACACATAAAAGTTTATTACTTACAGTAATACATGAACAATACATAAGAAATATACAGGTATCACACAATGTTGGTAGATACATATGTATCCCAATCACATAACACATATAAGGATGAGAAACCAATCAAACGTTTCAAAGAATGACGATTAGTTTCTACCGCAAACGAACGCTAACTAGGTGCCTATCAATCAGCAGCTCCTTGTACCCGTTACGGTTTAAACAGCTTTAGACAATTCTTATTCACCAGTCTGAATTAGTGTGGTGCGGGGATTGATGAATTTCGAGGACCTCGTCCCCGACAATTTTTGAGCCGACCGCATTCTCGGGGTCTCCGACTGAAAAATTTCGTCCCCGATTTTTCCCGTCCTGACCTTTTTTCCGTCCCCCCACCACACCAATCCGAATCATCACTCACTTACATTTAACGACAGATTTCACAATGGTCGCTTCAACTGATTTATATATATATATAAATCAGTTGGAAGGACCATTCGTGTAAATCTGTCGTTAAATGTAAGTGAGTGATGATTCGGATTGGTGTGGTGGGGGGACGGAAAAAGGTCAGGACGGGAAAAAATCGAGGACGAAATTTTCAGTCGGAGACCCCGAGAATGCGGTCGGCTCAAAAATTGTCGGGGACGAGGTCCTCGAAATTCATCAATCCCCGCACCACACTAATTCAGACTGGTGAATAAGAATTGTCTAAAGCTGTTTAAACCGTAACGGGTACAAGGAGCTGCTGATTGATAGGCACCTAGTTAGCGTTCGTTTGCGGTAGAAACTAATCGTCATTCTTTGAAACGTTTGATTGGTTTCTCATCCTTATATGTGTTATGTGATTGGGATACATATGTATCTACCAACATTGTGTGATACCTGTATATTTCTTATGTATTGTTCATGTATTACTGTAAGTAATA
>JAPYMA010002100.1:0-13685 GCA_035041965.1 Anisakis pegreffii
TCACAATAATAATCACAATGATAATAATAATAATAATAATAATAATAATAATAATAATAATAATAATAATAATAATAATAATAATAATGATAATAATAATAATAATAATAATACTATCATTTTTAGTATTATTTAGTAATTAAGATCACTGATATTCTTATTGTGATCAATATTCTCACCATGATACTAATCACATTACCATTACGATCATAATGTAATTATTGTTATTGTTATCGCTATTGCAATCGGTTCAACTTCGCATCAGTCATTCTCACTTGAAATATGTCATTCGTTTATTTGACAATGTAATGGCTCTGTATCTGGCAATGAAGCGCTACGAATAATTTCAGAGCTGTTCTTAAAAGCAAAACGCACGCACTGTCAGCAATAACGCAAGGATGGATGGATGACTTTACCTATACAAATCTAATCTCAAGTCCATCCATACACAAAACGAGCAATCTAGCAAATTTCTTCCGATGCCAAACAAACATCCTGATTTGAACGTTACACATGAAGACCGAAAATTCTCGGGAAACTAATTCTTCGAGTTCACGTAAGAGAATTCAAGCATTCGAGTTCACATAGGAGAATAGTTATTTCTAGAACTTGCATGTCTAACAAGTTCGACGAATCATTATAATCTTAACCGATCATATGGTTAGACAAAGAATATTATACATAAGAATTCGATTAGGAAGCTGAATTAGTTCAGCAGCTGAGCGAATACTTCAAATATTCCCCCGTGAATGAATTTCATCGAGATACTAGACATTCCACTTCCATCGTCGCTTCATTTCATAGGACAATTCGGCAGTAAATATTTTATCAGCCACAAAAGAAATTTCATTTGAAAAAAGTGTGTTCATTAGCATGAACTTTTGCATTAGTAATGATTATGTGATGAATAAGTGAAGCATATAAAAAAATCTGAGTGCACGTTTAATTATCGTCATATACGACTGATTCTACATCAGCTAATTGTGTACTCTTAATTGAATTGTTCTCTGACATTCTGTAGTATTTGTCACGATTTCATAAGGCATATGATGAAGACGAAGGGAGAAACAAGATGGTACATGCTTCAGTACAGATAGTGCTTTGCAAAGATTGCCTGAGAACAAAAATTTGCAGTACAATTTTGAGAAACGATGTTTCGTTGGTGAAGTTGAAAGTTCGTGAAATTCGAAAAATTTCTGCGGTTTCTTTGACTTCAAACGAATTAAATATGAAGTAAAAACTCGTTTTGTCCTGATTCTCGATTCCATGATAATAATAATAATAATGTTGATAATGATAATAATAATATTGATAATAATAAATAATAATGAAAAAAATAATAATATTAAAAATCATTGTGATAATGATTATAATAGTAATTTATCTTCGTTCGTATGGAATGGTTCATCAGTGAACAGATGAATCTGTTTGATTTTATTCTCATTTGAAATAAATCACATTCCAATGACGTTCACATTCTTCTTCATTCGTTCCACTGATTATCAAGTCAGGCATGTCGAGTGCATTCGACAATTTATGAAACAATTCACGTTTTGGATGATATTCCAGCAAATATGAGGCGAGTCAATGCCGCATTCCAGGTGAACTGACTTCATACAAAAAACACGATTTCGATCGATGTGCTCGATTCATGTTTTCGTTTTCAGTTGGTCATGAAATAAATCGTATTGAAAAATATGGTAATCATTGGAAACAAAATTATACTGTATTCATCGAAAAACAAGCTGATTGGTAAGTTGCAAACTGAAAGGTGATCGATTGATTGTGGTGTAATTTTTGATAAAATCGAAAACATTTTGTGATCAACAACGAACAGATTATGTAAAGAGCTTTGCGTGTGTGAGAAAGACAAGAATTTACATGATTGGATTTATGCGACGGATATTTCAATAGTATACGGCTATGGCAAGTGGATTGCGATCAAGCAAATCAGCTTAATGTGAAATGTTCACAGTCAGTTATGAGTTATGTGTTGGAAAGCGAATGAATTTGGGTCATTTCACACAAAAATATGTTTACGAAGAGTGCTGTTCAATGACGAACTGTCGGTGTTACGATACTTAGTGTATTATACGATTATCGAAGCATCTTAACAAAGAGCCCCAACGTGTCGTTGACAAAAGTTTTGTTGACGAAAACCGGTTGAGATATTACAGATGAATTGAATGAAGCAACTGTTGATGAGTAGGAATGAATTATGAAAAAATTATGGAAAATTTCACAAAACATCTCGAAATGCATTCGATTTCATTGACAGAGAATCGAACGAATGAGTCCAGCAACGATAGCAGCATGTCAGGGACATGCACTCTTACGTGAATCAGTCGATATCAAGAGGTGAACAATTGATCAATTGATCTGCTCGACATTTCACGGTCGTTCCATATCTCCAGCTTCAGAATATTATCAATATATCGTGAAAAATCTCCTAGAAACGTATGATCTTAATGAAAGCTAGTGGTGTGTAATATGTGGCGTATGAATTTCATGTGAACTGTTGAGGAAATGTCATATTTTTGCGATTGAAATTGATGGATGCAATGCTCAGTGATTATTGATTGAAATAATTTGAAATATTTGTTGCAAAAAAAAAATAAAGAAAAAACAGAAGTTAAAAGACCATTGAAGAAGGGAAGACATAATTACGATTGACTAATGATGCACTCATTAATCGCAACAATTGAAATAATCGATAAAATTTCGATAAATTAGTACCCGTAATCAGTACAAATGTTCAGTCTCATTCAACGCAAATATGGTGATTATGTGAAGACAAAAGCAAGTTTTGGGTCATTTGAAGTGCACTGATATGTTCGCAATTACAATTTATTCAATAAGTTGTTTTCATTCGAAGGGGTTTGGCGATTTCATGCAAAAACATTCGATGGTGATGATGAAGATACGTGTCAAAACGTGGCGATTGCCGTGTCAATGAATTCAAGGGACTAACCATACGAAAACAACGTTCAAAATCATTGAGTCTCATCACCTGAACGTTCTCAAAATGCACCGAGCGATCACAATTGAATTTACTCAACTCTTTTCGCAACCCCTCAACTCTCATACTTCGTTGTTCGGATCGACTAATTTCCTTCCTTTTAAGTTCCCTCTTATTTATTCTTAATTTAATAAGCACTCTCTCCGTGGGGTTCAACCGAACGACTGTAAGCAACAACTCGAACTATAATTCAATAGCGTTGCACCTAGAGCGGACATTGCTTATCTATCAACAGATTTCGGTGTTTCGCTTCAGGAAATAATTCGAACAATCAATAATAAGACAAAAAAATTCGCTGTGATTTAGCTGGAGAGAATCGTGAATGAATTCTCGAAAAAACGGACGGAGACATGATCACAGTTGTTCACGAATCATGATCGTGCGCAAAATGCTATCTTTTTGAGCTACTTTTTGACTCATTCAATCCATCCGACTGGATCAATAACCTCAGAATTTCGATCCCGAGTAAGCAGCACTCAAACTGCGAAAAGACATTGATTACGGAAGTGTGATAAGTTTCAGAGGAGTCCGGAATATGTGAGACATCACTAATCATATTTCAACTGATACAATTATCATCAAAATAATTAGTCTTTATAATTAGTCGGATACAATTATAAATAATTAGTTGTAATTAGTCTTAAATAATTAGCCTTGAAAATGAAGCAAATCCGAAGTTTAGCGTTTGCTAACTTCAGAATATTCAACAAACACACAATCACACCAATCAAGATATTGATCCTCATTCATTCAATCAAAAAGCATCACAATTTGTTAACACTCATTCATCGATGTGACAGTCCAGTAGGTCTGAGATTACTCATAATGCCAACCATAAAATAGTAACTTCGGTAAGAAATTTCTCGATAACACTGATCTGAATGAGTCAGAGTCTCAGTAAACTGCCGTCAGATCATAGCACCCATCATTAACATATCAGTTATGTATGTTCTCTTGCACTACTATCACAAACTTTTTTACCTGATCTTTCGCCTTTCTCTTATGTCAGTCGAGTAAAAAACTGAGATGCATGATAACAACGTGTACTGACTCATCACATGGTGCAAATATCAAATTTGCTGCAAAAATTATTGAAGAATATTTGACTTTGAAATAAAAATCGCTGATAAATGAAATCATTTCATGAGAACACATCCTGTTGTTTAGCTCCATCAATGATAAAAGAAAATCCAGAAGCAACTTAAAATGCCTTCAATCGAGATTAAATGAAGATCACCTGATGAAACAATTCAATAAGTGCACATCAAGTCGATACAACAAGACCGAATTAATACAATCCGGCTTGGATCAATGGATTAACTAAACACGCAATTGTTGAACTTCAACTGCAGCGTTCACTAAAACAAAGTGATATAAACTTCAATCTCGAATTGCTTGTGATCAATACCAAATGTCTAAATGATGCTATTTGACTCATCCTACCTAATTTTAATAAATTAAAATTTGAATAAGCTATTTAAGGATCTAGCATACACACACGAGGATGCGATTCCTTGAAATAGCACCAAAATTTGGCAGTTCCTTATGAGTGTTGCTATTATTGTGATTCAAAGACGGTGCCAAATGATAACGATGATGTAACTGTATGAAAGCGAACTAAAAATAGAAGTGACAGTGTCATCGACGTTCAATTTTCTGATGTAAACGCCCTTATCAGCACTGAATGAATCGACATGTTTTGGTGATCGGCGATAAGAGTGGATACAATCTGATATAAACAATCAAATACACTCTTTCCAAACTTACTGATGATTTCAGTGCATTCAGTATATAGTAGCTCGCAATCTGCATTCGTCATATTCAGATTGCGTGCTTGTAAACGCTATACTCTTAAAGACGCTTCAAAATATCCATACACAATAGAGCATCTCATTTTAGTCACTAAATTTTGAGTTATTGACAAATGTTCGATTTTATGGCCTCATTCAGTCCATCTTTTAGCCAATTACAAACCAACAAATCAGACTTGTAATCGCGAAGAAAATAAATTCTCCCAATTACGAATTTCTTCAGATTTCGCGATCGCGACCTTTCTTGCGTAGGAAAACTTTTGAAAAGAGTCTGGTTTTTTTTGATGGATTCCCAAGTTTAGTTGTTCGGAATGGGAAGTTCAAGATTCGTATTCTATTAGATCGCAGAGAACGCTTTCTTTGGTGATACTGAATTTGTGTATGATGGGAAATTGCGAAAACAATTCGTCTTCACATTCAGCTTATTTATAATTTCACAATAGTGTGCTAGACCTTTGCAGTAGATGTTATTTGCACACTTTGTGCTTCTTTTGAATGGTATCTATTAGAGTTATCACATGCAAACACACACTTCTAATGTTTTTTTGAAGAGTGTGTTTACATGTGAGTATAAAAATCATGCCAAATATTTTTGATTCATACTTCTGATTTCCTTATCATTCAGTAGCTTTTATCACTGTCGTCATCGAACTGAGAGAAATGACCTTAAATGCTGAAATACTGAGTGAATTTGTCGTCATTGTACGTTTCATAAAAGCATGCTGAATCATTGTTGACAACAACAAACTTTTAATGACAATTAGTCATCTTCAATGCAAATCTTTTCATTCAGTAATAAAATGAGCCAATAATCACTACTTCCTTGGGGACCGTGAAAGGCTCAACTATTGTGCTATTCTTTCTTCAAGAAGGCAACGGTAAAAATTTTAAAGCTTTTAAAAAGTTTGAAAAAAAACAAATTGAAAAGCATTTAGTAAATTAAGAAAGTTTGAGACGAGATGAAGTTGATTTACGAAAGGATGTGTTTTTGATAGGCATGGTTAGATAATGTGGGCAGTGCTGATACTCAGTCTGTCAGTCATTACTTACGATGGCAAGAATTTTCAAACGTTTATAGAGGGTAAACTTAGCTCGTAGATTACTCCAGTCAATTTGGAGGAGCTGAAGATCACATGAGCAAACGCAGGCTTGAGTGGAAGAGTGCAACAGATTAAAATTATCAGTTGGACGGCATATTGTCATTATCAACGAGACAATCACCAGTGATAAGCGATAGGTGTTAAGTGATAGCGGGATTTTAATTGGTGTTAGTTGATGGGATTTTAATTGATGTTAGTTTGGAGTGAAGTGATACCAATCAGTGGCTGTATGTCTTTTTATCATGCGTCTATTGATCGCATGCTGTTCGATTTTACAGCTCAGCCTGAGTCTAGGCCTCAAGCAAGCCAAAGCTTGAGTCTTTGCTTGAGCCTGAACCTGACCTAGTATGTCATCAAGCATTCGCGTTCAAAAACTGAATGGAAAAAAGACTGCGTGCTCAAAACTGGTATCACTCTTACAGCAATTACGAGCACTTCACTTACCGTATACTTCATCATCATTAATAATCACCTTCAAATATTTCATATAAGCTATTCAGCTCTAGTTTCTTATCTGTGACAACCTGTCATAGATAATTCCATCAATCTGAGCATGACTTCATAAGTTGAACGCATCGAATCCACTGGTTGCAAGTGGATCTGGACCAGATGGAATGTTGAACAATAGAAGGGAGAATGGTCATTTAAAGAAGTCGGTTGATGACAGCAATTATATTGCAGTCAAATCGCTGATGGTAGTTCTAGTGAAGACTTGAATGATAGATGGATCAAGCCATGAATGAGTGCAGTTCTAAGAACAAGTACTGAAGTGAATCAGTGGATAAAGAGCATTAAATAGGGCACAGTCGAAGACCATGAATAAATGATTAGCGATTAGCGATGCTTATAAAAGCATTCATTGACGATTGATGAGCATGTCGTTCCGATGGTCGTTCGCATCTTGCTTTATTGAATCTCTATTTATAACTACAATATGCATGGATATTGTATCGATGATGATTCGCATAATGATTGCTGACGCAAGATGGATATTGGTGTTGGATTGAGCAGAACGGGAACCGTATTGCTTGGATAGGACGAGAATAATGAACGAATGATCATAATCAGCGATTAGTATGATGGGTTATTTCTAATTTTGTGAAATAACGCCCATCGAAGTTCTATTTTTGCATCATCTTCAAAACGATGAACACAAATAAATCAATTACATCATGATCACGATCATTTCCGGTCGATTTAGACGATCGGTTGTTTGGCTGGTTCACATCAACATTTTAAAACAAATCGATCAATCTTTTGCTGCAACACTAGCAATAATGATAATTATTATTATGATACTAATAACAATAATGATATTATTAATAACACTCGCACTAATAATGGCAATAATAACGATAATAATGTTAAAAGTAAGTATAACTACTTGATTTGCATTGAAAAAAATTTCAGTCTGTAATTAAGTATCAATGAAATACTCATTTGCTACCGCTGAAAGTCACACACAATCTTAATTGATAATTTTGTCAGTTTCCGTTCATTCTAAATATAGCACTGTAAGTTTCACTTGAGTGTTCCTCGGTTTCATTTCCGTTTGAAATCATTTCCGTTTCAAATCAGTCAAACTTCGCTCATGTATCCTTCAATCATGACTTTAGCATTTGATCACCTTATCACCGTGACTGATTTCGGTTAACAAAACGTTCATAAAAACAATCATGCCACACCAAATCAGTCACGTTTGATTGCACGTAAAATAACCAAATATTTACTGATGGTGTTCGTTTACGATTAGCATCTGCGCTGTGTATTGATTTGCTGATAAGAAGCACATTCGAATTCGAATTGATTTGAACAAATTTTTCGTCGTTTATTTCAGTGATAAGCTTAGATTTTGACAAAATGAAATAAAAATTTTAGCCAATTCGTTTGAAATCAGTCGTTCACGTTTGCTTGCAAGTAAAATAACTAAACAGTTACTGATCGTGTTCATTTGTGATTTTTCGTCTGCACTGTGTATTGATTTGTTGATAAGGAGTATATTCGAATTCTAATTGAACTGAACGAATTTCTCGTCATTTATTTCAGTGATAAGCTTAGATTCTGACAAGATGATATGCGAATTTTAGCCAATCGCAACCTAGCACGAGGGGGATAACTTCTAACGAATCTTCGCTTTGCTGAATCTAATTCGCTGAGTCCGAATTAAATAAAAATTACTGTACTAGTTTGTTCACTTAAAATTCAAGATGGTACTTAGTCTTTGCATGGATCCCATCAGCTCCTCAGAAATAAAACTGCTCAGCGAAAAATGAAGAAAACTGTGTTATACGAGTGAGATCATCGTTGAAAATTCTTGCAAATGTTTAGATTTTTTCATCCGTTAGATAAATTAATAACCGTAATTGTAACAATTCCAATAATCAATTGGTCATCTTCAGTCATGGAGATGGGAGGGAATACACATTGAATGGCTTATTGAAAGCTAATGGTCATCATTTTTGTTCTGGAGAAACCTTTCATGAGTTGTGATGATGTAATGCTGACGACGAGTTGATAGACGACATTCGGTCAGATGACGTCTCGATATGGTGATAATAAAGTTTTTTGCAAACAATTAATTTTTTCTTACTGCAAACAATAAAATTTAGCTATTTGGTTACGCACATGAACTGATGTATTATTTGTTGTTTGTTTTAAAATTTATTCGCTTTAATCCGCTTTCTGAGTTGAAATAAACAATTTGCTTGATGCTCTTTATAATTGACGTCTATCATCAACAACTTTTATGGTCATTTTATAAGCTTCATTCGTTTGATGAAGTGAATTTCTGGTAGAAGTGGATTTTATTTCAGTTTTACTATCACTCTGTCGAATTAGTCTGTGTTTATTTGCGTTTTATTGCTAAACTTTCGAAATGGGGAGATCTGATGAGGCTGTGATCTTTTTTTGTTGGTTGAATTCGACTTTTGAAAACTGTTTTGATAACGAACGAAGTTGACAGCAACTCTTTCAACCGTGATGAAGCGTCACAAATCATTCAATCATTTTTGTCCATCGATATTTTAAAATGACTCAGTTTTGACTGATTTTTTCTTCAGTGTGTTTGAATGCAAAATTAAGCCATCCTTCGTAGGCTCTAACATAAGCAGTTGTATTGTTACGGGTTGAGTGTGGATGATAGACTTATTGAAGCTATGAAACTGCCGAAAAAACACCAAAATGTGGTTCAGATTCGAATTTACATTGTCTACATTTTATTTCCTTTTTACTATCATTGACATCACTCTATCGAATTAGCAGCCTACGTTATTTTGCGTTTTATTTTCAAACTTTCGAAATGAGGAGATCTGATGAAGCTCTGTTTTTTTTGGTTGAATTCGACTTTTGAAAACAGTTTTGATAACGATAGCCATACACTCAATTGAATTCTCCATTGGGATGCATCCTAAAAATCATATTTCTTAGTGTTTCCAAATTGTCCCAATCAAAATTAGTGGAAGACACTTTATTGAACGATCATCCCGAACGACTTACATTAAAATACACATTCACTTCAGTGTTTTTGAGGATTTATTCAACTTCTCTAAGATAATCTCCTCAAAAAAAATGCAAAACGCAATAGTGATGTATCATTACATCAGATTATGGGTTTGTCAAATTTCATCATCAAAACGCTTTTACCAATTTATATTTCCGATACATTAATGCAAGAACAGTTTCAAAAAGTTTCTAAACGGAAAAACTCCGATTCTATAATTCATAGTCAACTATCGCATTTGGTATCACATTACATCGGGTACGTCATCTCAAGTTTTATTTCTGTTTGAACAGAATTGCGAGGAAAAGAAACATGAAAATAAATCGAGAACGTGACCAGCAATTTTGCATTCCCACAAGTGGTTCACTGCATAAATTATTAGATATGAAACCGAGAGTTTGAGCGTTTCATTGCGAAAAGCTGGAGGTTTATTGGTTGCTGAATGAACTCTCAAGTGTAATGAAATTGTGATCTAGCGCTCAGATGCGCATTTTTCAAGCACAACAACAATGAACATAAAAACAGGGAATAATGTGAAGTGTAATGGAACGCAGAGTTGCTTGATGACTGCATATGACCACTAAAAAAAGCATGAATTCAAAGCGACGTTCGAATAGAGTGCTAATGAAATCTGAATCACGTCATACTCAAACACAGAGACGGCGCATATGCAATTGTCCATCAAAACAAACCATCACATATTAACTGCCCACTTAATCCAGTCGATCATCCGTTTGTGATAAACCCCAAAAAGTAGCAATTCCTTCGAAACGCAATAGCGCTAAAAATGTCAGTAGCAATCACGCCATCGCTCTTCAACTCGAACGAACCCATGCGGAATTATCTCAATTCGTCGAAATCAATCAAGCTTCCACAAAAAATCAAGCAATCAATTCTTAAGAAAACTCTGAGAATTTCTTCGCAGAGAAACAAACCTCTGATTATTTCGTTTCATTGTCAGCATCCTCTAAAAAAATGATCAGCGCAATTAGCGCAATGACAAATTTTGAGTGAATCAAAAGATAACACTAAACGTAAGTTTCATATAAAAGCGCAGTGACAAGAAATTTTAGGACTGAATGAGCCATAATAAAACATTCGCATAAAAGTGGTAGCGGATTCATTCCATTGATTATGAGTAACTTTCGCACTTACTATTAGATTTAAAATGAACAGTTTCCGAAAGAATGAATCGAATTTTAACAGTTCGAGATGCATCAGCTCGAATCGTCATCATTTTCGAAACATTTGATCTGCATGGAAAGATAAATGAATTTGTAATGATCACACCTCTTGACAAAATTGTGCTTCCACCTGGTTTATCAGGTTTTTATTTGAAATATGAACATTTTATTTGAAATATGAACATTCCTGCCTCATGCGTCAGCACGTAAAACTTTGAAAAAGCAACAAGATTAACTGAGTGTTAAAATATTAAATATTCATTGATGAAGTTGTGTTTTTTCAATGGATACATCGGACTAAAAACCGATGGAATTTCGCTTCATCGATACCACCTCAATTTGTATCATCCGCTGGAACGAGAATACAGTATTTGAATGAGAAATCCGATCTCAATAATCGCCTCATCACTGAATGATTCACTTAAAAGGTGTCGTCTCGACAACTGAAAAAAATGTCATGAAATCGAAACATATTCTAAGTATGCTCAATTGAAACCATTCTTGAGTGGCTGAGTCGTGATTTGCTCAACTGCATTAATCCTTTCGAACGATAAAGCGTTTAGGTGTATTCATAGAACTCGTCGATGGTCACGAATCGTTTTGATCATTCGTGATCTTCTGAGAGATAATATCTGCAACGGTCAATTTCGTCGGCAAAAAAATTGTAACACTTCAAGAGGGATTCCTCTAGCCTGTTTGGGGAATTAATGTTGAACGATATGAATCATTGTTATGATTGTGTGGTGTGCATGCATAATTGATACTGCAATAACAAGTATTTTGAATAGTTTGCCAAGCAAGTCATCAAATTAAGCAACGTATCAATTCAACAATACTAACAATCACAATTAAATTCTCATCCGGCTTTTTTGCGTCCAGTTTTGCTAGTACCCTAAGATGTTTCACAATGCATACGTATCAAGAACTCGTGATATGATGATAAATACTCTCTCAAATTCACTCATACACACATACCTGTTGTATAACACATACACAAATCGGTCTGCTCTATTCTTCGAATTTGTTTGATCATCCGGTATTGCCAGAGGGGTTCTTAATTGTCAGGCACACTTTTTCAGAAGAGAAGATGCATTCGTGAATTTCGTTTCAATTGACTGAAGAAAAAAAAATGCAACTCAGTCACCGATCGCATTTCATATATAAACGGAATCACATATTGATGCTTTACTTTAGACGGATCACAGAAAATGATTCACTCGTAAACTTAGTGACTACTCTTTGATTGTACTTACAAAGTACTCCAAAATTTCTACCTTCACAACGTAAACTCTTGCATTTTGAGCATATTTACTGTAAAATTTCTTGTCTTTGTCCTCATCTCACAAAATTCATTTTAATTCAATTCAATTTTAGTATCGTTTCAACTGGTTTGAGTTATATTGAATAATAGTTATGTGATAGTACTAACAAGAATTCCGTTTATACCTTCGCTCATACCTATTTTCGATAGTTTGTTCATCATTGATTTCATGTAGGTTGTTATCATGATCGTACTTTTACTCTTGTTTGTAATGTATTGAGTGAATACAACGTATTTGGCGAATTAATTCCAAAATATCAGCGGAACTAATTGATATTATTTTGTCAGTTTATATTCATCATTGATGATCAACTTCTTCAGAAAAGTATCAGTGTTAACGTCGTCCTCCTTTTACTATGGCTGTTTTTTTTTACTACATCTCTTGGGAATTTCAACTAAGATATTCCGTTTCTGTAAAACAGTTCGTATGTGAGATTAGAACTGACTACTTCATCAACCGGACATCGGTTCTCGTAGGGGCAAATTATCGCATGAACGAGACTTTGAGGTTATCTGAGATCAATTGAGGTGGTTGGAAAATTAATGCTATCCGAATTTTTTTTCCGTATGCGTTAGCAGGGGAATGGAGGTCTGCACTGTGACCAGAGTTGATACGGAACACGAAAACATGAGAACGCCGAAGCTTAAAATAATATTTTACTTAAAATACTTTGTTACAATTGTTCACCGAGATTATGATGTATGCGGAATGCGCCATACAATTGGTTTGATCTGAAATAATTTTGCAGATCGAAATGCAATCACAGATATTCTTAATATTCATTGCTATGCACTATTTCAATCCGGTGCAAAGTTATGGATGTGGATGTCGAGCGTGTGTACCATGTCAGGTGTGTACCCCATGTGTGCCATGCCTTCCGCCACCCTGCCCACTTCCTGTAATAAGAGTTTGCCCTCCGCTCCCACCACCCTGTCCTCCACCCCGCATCTGCCCTCCAGCCATCTGCCCTCCACCCGTCATATGTCCCCCTCCCCTCCACCACCACCTCCAAGAATATGTCCTCCTGTATTACCTCCAGCTCCTTGTCCGGTGAGTTAGTCAAATTTTATGGTTGCGGAATTGTATGATCCAATCAGAATCACTGAATTACAATCTGAATTACGATGAACTCTGAATTACTTGTATTATGAAGGTGACTAATCGAAATCGAAAGTATTATTTTATGCAACAAAATGCTTTAATCGGATTTTCCAGCTTAATTAATCATATTTTTTCCAAGTTTCAGATGCCGTTTACTCCTTTTGAGATGCCGTTTATTCCTTTTCAGATGCCGTTGATTCCTCCGCCCCGTCCCATGCCAGTAGTCAGTGTATTACCCGTCTACATGGCCGTGCCACTACCTCAAAACGACTGTTGTTGCTTCTGTGCATCACCGTGTCAGTTCCGTGCACGCGCACGAGCCATGCACGGAGCACGTATTTTTGGTGCTGAGAATTCGTTGGCTGATGAGGATCCATCTTGTAATAATCACCAGTTGAAAGATATCATGCTCAAGGTTCAGACTCACATTTTGTTGACTCATTTTCTGATCTGTTGGTCTTTCAGTACTGACATTCTACTGATTCACTTTAACTTCGTAATAAGCTATCGTAAGGATAGCTTATTAGCTTCTTGTAAGGATTTAGTCTTTATCCCTATTTAATTTATTTTTATAATGTGTTCTTAAGTATGATTTAATTCGGAATATTCATATATATATATATATTCGATTGATTGGCTCGGTATTGAG